>SSSI01005280.1:0-22586 GCA_004796505.1 Oryzaephilus surinamensis
CTCAAGGTTAGGGTGACCATTTTTAACGAAATATAATGCGGGACAGAAAGTGTCCGAATGTAATAGATAGTGTAGGACGATAGAAGAGGGGGGTCCGGGGGGCGTAAGCCCCCCGGCTAAAGCGCCGCAGGCGAAATTTTTTTTTTGCTTCAAGGACACATTTTTTTTTGTGCCCAAAATACGAATCAAAAAGCATCTAAATAGTCATTAAACAAAATCATTATAAAAGAAGCGTCTTTTACAATGATGTCCGAAATGTTTTTGATTTTTAATTTTCATTCTATTTTTAAATTTTTAATATTTTTTCACACTAATTGCGCCCCGGCAAATGTCCGGAATGTCCGTCCCTAGAGCGGGCCCTATATGTAAAATATACTCGCAAATCAATAAATAAATTTAAAATATAGTTTCCAGAAATTAATTAATACTGACAAAATATGTAATACAGTAATACTACAAACCGACAAACTACACACTGCACTTGTAAGTTCCACTTTGGCTGTAGACAAGCCAAAAATATATTCGAATATTATATTATTCACATGATATGAATATGATAAATTTATAAATTATGTAATACGGGACATTTTCCGGGACATATATTAGTGCGGGACATGAGGCTTTAATTCGGGACTGTCCCGGAAAATCCGGGACGAATGGTCACCCTAATATAGCCAATGTCATTGAATATAACCTGGCCAATTATTTTTGTTAATGGACAAAAGTTTTGTGTGCATAAAAAAGATCTTATCGAATTTCCTTGTACTTATTGTACAATTAAATGAATTGTAATAAGAGTGACCGTCCAATTACTCTAAAACCATGTCAAATACGTTTAAAAAAAGTTTTTCATAAATTTATTGTTAAGTCACGCACTAATTTATATTTATGCTAAATGAAAACTGTTCTAACAGTTTTATTTTTTCTAAAAAATATTCACTTGAGTGATACTTTCACTTCAATGCATTTTTGATGATGGAATAAGTTAACTGTTTGACTTGTCATTCAAATTTCCTTCTAAAGAATCTACAGTGTTAAAGTTAAACGGAAAAATTGATATCTTTAGGTCTTTTACTACATATCTATACCGGTTTTACTTAACTCCTAAATGAGTTTCGTATTAAAATGGCACTCTTGTCTCTTTCATACGATTTTTTTATCTTGAACAAATGTTTGCTGGAGTTTGTTTAACATTTAACACATCGAAACTAATTAATAAATGCAATTTAAATATGTTTAGTTACCGCATATTGTACTTAAGAATAACTAACTGTAAAACTAAACAAATAAAATGCAATATTCAAATGACGTTGAATGGTTTTCAGCGTTTTGTTTTATTTTTGAAAATGTTTACTGTATAACTGATGAAAATGGCATGAAATGTACTATACATTTAGGATGATGTATCATTCATAATTGTAATTCACAGATAATATTATATACATATATGTATAATTGAATGATTTTAAAATTCTTGATCTCAAGTAATTCAAAACTGGTAACTAATAAAGGCACTGAAACGAACTTGCATTAAATTACCAGCTTTTTATTAAAGTACATCTCTTATTATTGGCTTTAAAGATACAGCAATACTGATGCATATTTTAACATTAATTAATTGTAGTATATAAACATTAGAAGAGATAGTTAGGTATTGCAAGTGTTGGAAATTTATTGCACATTTTATAACAGCAAACATTTATGTAGATATATCAGATAAAAATATAAGAGGAGTAATAAATTTTTCTAACTGGCGATAACGAATTTATTTTTTCTTGAATCTTGAAATCATTAGAAACTCTATAATGTGTTTGAATAGATTTGGGACTTTATAACATCAGAATGAAATTTATATCCATATAAATTTTAAATTTCTATTTTATTATAAGCCCTTAAAATACATCAATTTCTAATTGCTGCATTTGGAGATTAGGTTGATATACTGTACACCTGATCCCTGTAACAACCCCCTTAAACATTATTTAGAGATTTAGAAGGGGATAAAAGTTTAATATACGTTATAAAATACAAACTCGTATAGTAAATTTAAAATTTCAAAAATGGCATTGTATATCCATCTGTGGCTCATTGGTTGAACTAGTCTGGCAATCATGCTTCAAGTTTCCTTTATTTTTCTAACCTTACTTTTGTGTTGGAAGCCGATTTCAAAACGTAAACTTTGTTTAATGTTAATTGTTATTATCCTCAAATCACATAATCATTTGAAAGGATTTCTGATAAAATATGACCCATACAGCCACTCCTGCCGCCGCTGCTGCCCCAACGGTGGAACAAATTAATGCAGACAGAATAACGGAGGTATTATATCTTAACAACACATCTACTGTTTTTTAAGTTTATGTTTGGTATTTTAGCTAGCAGAAAAATACTGGGCCTTACATTCACAAAACTCTCATTTACAATATAATCCCGATGTAGTAGAAGACATCTATATGCAAGATATTCGTGGGAGCAAGTAAGGGTTCGATATTTTGGTTTTTCTTGATTTTCTAACATAAATTCAACTTAATACAGCTTTTCTATTCGTCGAATTATGGTATTAGAGTTCAGTCAGTATTTAGAAAACTATTTGTGGCCGAATTACAAACCAGGAGCATCTTACGCTCACATGTTATCTATTGTATGTATGGTAAACGAGAAATTTCGTGAAAGGGTACAAATTTGGCAAGTAAGTTCAAAAATATATCACACTCTCTGCTGAAAATACTTATACGTATTTCCTTAAAAGGCATTTCATAAGAACAGTGAATATTTCCCACAATTTTTTCAACAAGTATTACACGGTTGTTTAGAAGATGAACTCACGATTAATATTCAAGAGCAAACAGCTTTGTTAGTATTTTTAAACCACTGCTTCAACAGCATGGAAGAAACTTTGTGCCGCGACCAAGTGAAACGATTAATATCTTTATCAATGTGGGTATCACTGCAACCAAATCGCCGTGAATTAGAGTTCAAAAAAATGCCAAAATGGAAAAAATATTGGCGTGCCATTCAAAAGAAAGACAAACCTGAACAAATGGAAAAATTAAATTGGGAACGAACGTTTCTTCATCGATTAATGTTGAAATTCATGAACGTTTTGGACACAATTACAGAAGATGGAATTTGTCCTGATGATAAAGTTCACTATTGTGAACGATTTTTGGAACTAGTTACCGATTTGGAAGCCTTATTACCTACAAGACGGTTCTTTAACACGGTTTTGGACGACTGCCATTTGGTGGTAAGATGTCAATTGTCTGGATTAGTTAAAAGACCGGAAGGACATTTATTTAGTCAAGTAAGTGCAAATTTACATATTACTTTTTTATTAAAATCCTATTGTGTACATCACTATCAAAATTGTGTAAAAATATTAAGTACATCGAAAATAATAATTCAATTGAAATACATTTATATAAAAAATGAGATTTTTCGTGTAAAACAGCCATTAAGAGTATATAATGGAATGAGCTAATTACTTAATTTTAAATAATAAATTAATTATAAACACACATATAAATAAGTACAATTTTCAATAGTTGCCTGTATTCATAGCGGACATTTCGTCACCCCATTCGCTTTCTGGCTCCGGTCTACAACAAATACAAAAACAATTCTTGTTGCAACATGTCTTCTTCATTAAGTGCCAAACATGTTTTTGATTAAACACACAAATGTATAGTAAAGTCGGTCCTAAAAACGTATTCACGATAATGTAGCTGTTTATTAAGCCTTCGAATTTCGAAAAGGACGCTAAAAAGAATAACCACCATATAGTCAGCACTAGTAATAGTAACAAATACATTCTAAAACTGAAAAATCGAAAGGTGGATTTTACGTTATTTACAGATTTTGTGTGTTGTTTTACCTGTGACGCAACTTATGATGAATTCTACCATATGTGTGCATTCTATTTAATGTTTTCAATGTAGTTGCAAAGAAAAATACGTCTAATAATACTGTAAAGGCAACTGGCACAAAAAATATTATCATGCCCAATGAGCCAATTTGTTCTCGTTGTTTTTCAAAACTGACGGAATATTTTACTTCTGGATAATCTAATGTGAAATGTGCAAAAACCGCTAAAACACCTAAAATAATCGTACAACTCCAAGCATAACTGCAATAATAACAATACTTTTTTCCATCTGTTATACGTAAAAATACGTTACGAGATCTGAAATGAAATTATAATTATTATATAAAATCGATGAATTGTTGGAAATGTTTAGTTTACTTAAAAGTTTTCCAAATATAATATCCCAAACTGTTCAACCAGAAAAAGGCACCCAAAAGGCTAATGTAACAAATAGTTTCAGTTATAATAAGACTGATATGGCTTTTAAAAACGGTCAATAGTCGTATTAGGTCGGCAATTTGGCTAACAAGAAGGCACATTGTAATTGTCGTAACAATATTTCCAGTTAAATCTCTTAATGTTGGCAATACGAAGTAAATGATCGCTATAAATATCAAACAAATGAACCCAATTGAATGTGTTATTGGATTAACAATGTTTCTCATTAGAAATTCATTCGTTGACATCCATTCTTGTTCATGATTTGGTGCACAAACTCTTGCAAATTCAAATACTTTTCCATCAACCATTTTCTGAAATTTGTAATATTCCGTTTTGTATCGTGAATATGTGAATTTAACAGTGAATATACTTTATCTAGACAATATTTGCCTGATGCATAATCGTAGTGAAAGCTTACACTATCCATATCGGCTAATTGTCGTTCACCAGGTTCTAAATGATCAGAATAATGTCGTAAAACACCATTAGGCAGTAATCTTAAACGATCTGATGAATTGTGGTAATGATATATCGACCATGGTTGCATTGAACCACAATCTGGTTTTCCTATAATTAATCTAAAAAATAAATATACGGACTGATGCTTTTTCTTCATTTCTATGAGAAAATTATGGTTCTTACTTGTGATCGACTTGAATATTTTGAATACCCGATTCACTTGTAAATAATGGCTGCCATCTAATTGTATTATTAACAATAGTGCATGAATTTCCTACATAAATTTCGTCTTTGTTACAACATTTATTAACATTAACAGTTTCTTGAATATTTCTAGCTACTTCACATTGTACTTTAAGTATTTGATATGAAATTATTAACAATAATATAGCATTGAATGCATTCATCTTAATGGTTACAAAATTGTACTGCTGGAAATGTTTTGGGATATTTTTAGATAACTTGTGTCTTTTATAAACATTTGTTGTTTCTTGTGTTTTTATTTAAGTACGTGTTACCGTTTTTCATCCTATAGAAAGGAAAATAATTAGCAATGTTTATTCTAATATAATAAATGAATCATCAACAATATTATGGTAATTTTAACTTACAATTTTATGGAGAATTAGTAGCTTCTTATGAAGTTTCGTCATTGAAATGTACACCTTTCCTGTATTTTTAATTTCACTTGATACTTCTGGTAATTTAATATTATTATGAATGCGTGTAATGTAAAACAATATGAAAATGCGACATTGGTAAATGTGACCTCATTGGTTACTGATGGTAGTAATGGAAATGGTAGTTATAAAACGCTTCCGACTGACCATTATGGGCATGGGCATTAAAGCTACCCATCGACTATAGGTTTTTCGGATATTGGGGTTCGGTTAACCCATATGGTATTTTGAACTATTTTGGATTGAATAGTAATGTGAAGCGGAATTATTATAGATATTTTTCCCTTATAATGGTGAAAACAAATAAAAAAAACTCGCTATTAAAGACAAAAAGACATTTTTATTGTTATTTTACATTACAAAAACATTTTAGTATTTAAATTATTTCGAGATAGACGTTGTACTGTTAATTTGAAAGTGTGGTAAATACTTTAAAAGTATTCTACAACCAACATTGCCTATTGATTTGTTTATCGTCAATATTATTTGTATATTTTATTCATTTGTATAATATTTAGGACAGATTTAAATAAAAAATACAAATATAAATTCGATTTTTAAGAAATTAATAAATATTATATTAATACTAATGTTAGTATTTAGCAGACAAATTCATTTCTTCATCTCTAATTTCTTCACATTCATCATCTTTAACGGTTTTCCAGCCATTTGGCATTCGAATACAACATATTGTACGGTTGGCTAGTTCTCTAATAACCCTTTTACGAAATACGACCAAAATAAGGAAAATTAAAAGTCCCTGTAGACCATTTAAAGTGTCCGTTACAATCCTAAATAATAATTTTTTTTCATAAATACATAATTAAATTTTAAATCAAGTGCCAAAATTTACCATATATATTTAAATTTATCAGAATAATTTTCCGTTGCTGCTGATATTATTTCAAATATCCATGTTATACCCATTATAAAGAATAGTTTGATACATAATATTAATCTATAAAAGAATTATTTTTGTGGAAATGTTTATTTTTTCAAATTGATTCGAAAATATATTTACTTGAATCTAAAGACTTTTGCTTTTTTATCGTTTGTTTCAAACATTCTTTGATTGCAAATGTATACGATGGTCCAAATATAAAAAAATATATTACTTATCAATAAAACAGAAACAGGCCCATAAAAGTACATCAATGTTAATTTAAAATCTGAAAAACTATACGTGAAATACTTCTGAAATGAGAATAAACATAAATTCATACTTGGAAACCAACAAAGTCCATCTCCGATTCTTGGATTGGTATTTTTAAAAATTGTCATGTTCGACTTATGTGCCAATATTAAAATAAACAACATAAATAATGGTCCACAAATGCCATATATGTGATAAATAATATTTAATAATCGTGTATGATTTTGTTCCATGCAAAATTTGCGTTTGCTGACGAAAATTGCGGTTTTTATTAATAATATAACATTGAAACAAAATGAATATTTACTTACACAATAACTTTCCATATATGAAATGATAAAATATTTAACCAGAAAAATGAATAGCAAAATGTAAAATACATAATATAGCCTAATATTTGACATGCTGCAACATCTGTATTTTGTTTTAAATCCAATATACATAAAACTATATAGGCAATACTTAAACTGGCCAATGAATGCAATATACAAATTCCCTGCAATTATATTTAATAAATATTTTATATATTTTAATTATTTTGTTAATAATGCTAACTTCTGTATCTAACAAGTTTGGTAATCCCAAATATATTCCAATTGTTAAAACTAGGAAAACAATGGAAATTATTAAAAAAATCGGATAAATTTGTGTATAACTATCTTCCTCTTGTTCTTCATAACACACAATATAACTTTCAGTATCTGTATCACCATCTTTCGTTAAACAATATCTAAAGAATATAAAATTTATTTTAAAAATGATTCTCGATAGGGAAAAATTACTTTTCCGGTTTTATTCTCATTGTTTCGAATATAAGAGCACCATTTTCAATTTGTCCTTCTGTTTTTTCCATAATAAAATATGTATCGCAACCCATATCCCTTATTTTATTTCCATCTATGCATGTTTTATTAACAATTTTATTATTATTTGGATCTGGACAGCAATCTTGTATTGCTGTTACAATTTCTAGAAGATATACAAGTGTCACTAACGCGAACTTCTTCATTGTTAATAAATTTTCTGAAATATATGCATATTTTAATATTTACAAATCATTTATGAATAGAATTATGTTTTTGTAAAAGATTTTCCATATATGGCACAATATTGTAAACATAATAAAAATGGAAACAACAAAATGCTTAGATAAACAATAATCATATAGGTACTAGTACTCACAATTTTTTTTAAAATATTCATAAAATTATTATTTTTAAAACGTAAATTTGTATTTCATATAATCGTTATATTTACGTACCTACCACCCCTTTAGCTTAAGATAAGATAAGATTAATTTAATAAATATTGGAACGTTTAATACTAATAGTACCATATAGTACTTACGATTATCAATAAAATTTCTGTTATATACCAGTTACAATCACAACTTATTTGTAAATCATTTTTACGAAAATTTATTTAATACTCGACATAGTTTTTTAAGTAAATCGCTTTGAAACTTTTGCTTGACTGACGCTTTACTCTGCAAGCAGAACGATTAATATGGACTGTACAATTTTGTACGTACATATTTGAAAATTTACGAGCATAGACTGGCTTGTAATGAAATAACATACAGCTGAATGCTGTTTATTAGAACACTTAATAATAAATATATAGAAAAAGTTGCGGGTGTTTGTTTACAAAACCGCTATTTTTAATTTATAAATTGGTTTAAGATTAAATTGTCTTTAATATTTGTAACAACATTCAGTTTATAAATAGATTTGAATGATCAATAGGACAGGAATATTAGTCAGTTAATTAGCTTAATAGCTAGTGTTATTATACTTTCTAAAAATTAATTAGTTTTACCGCCTATTAAGATTAAATGATACCTTTTGTACTTGGAACTAAATGAAAAACTTTGTAAATTTTCCTTAATACTTCAGACACAAATAATCATTTATCGTTTAATATTTATTTATGTTAAGGAAAACCGTACAACCGTACCTTGTTATTTGTTTATGCATTAAACAACATCTGTTAATATATTTAATATGAAAATATATCAATAAATTACGATCGATTTATTTTTAGCTATTGGATATGTTAAAATTCTATGCACGATTTGAAATTAGCGATGAATCTGGTGATCCTTTGACTGACCATGACATGACCCAAATACATTATTCAAAGATTACATCCCTCCAGGTATTAATTTAGCATAAAATAGTAGTGGGAAATATAGTATTTGTATATATTTCCTTAATTTAATGTTTATAGAAAGCAGCATTCGCTAAATTTCCTGATTTAAGAAATTTTTCACTAGCCAATGTTGCTAGTGTAGATACGAGGAAAAGTTTGTTAAAACATTTTGGCGCTTTAAAGTAAGACTATTTATTTAAAATTTTTACAAATCAATTTATTTATTAACAATTTTTATGTAGTCAAGAAAAATTACGCGCCATTGCAACTTACTTAAGTCTTGTCCCACCAAAAGAATTAGAAGAACAATTTAAATGGTGTCGTTTAGATGAGAATTTTCTTCGTGAATTATTAGTTTCACGACATGAAAAACGTGTATCACAATTGGATGCTTTGAATGAAATGCCTTTGTATCCAACAGAAGATATAATATGGGATGAAAATGTTGTACCCACTGCGTATTTTTCTGGGGAAGGTTGTTTGGCATTACCCAAACTAAATTTACAATTTTTAACATTACACGATTATTTATTAAGGAATTTTCATCTGTTCCGATTGGAATCAACTTGTACGTAAATTTTTTTAAACAGAATTTTACATTCACTTTTACTAAAATACGGAATAAAAGTGATCGTAAAATTTATAGTTTATTTTTAAATAAATTAATGAACAATTCCTAAACCAAAACAACAATAAATTTTATACTCCTACTATTTTTAGATGAGATAAGACAGGATATAGAGGATGCTGTAAGTCGTTTATGTCCTTGGTAGGTTTGTACATTTTTGTTTTTAAATAAATTATGATTAATTTGAATATTAAACAGGAAAGCCGAAGATGGCAGCGTATATTGGGGTGGTTGGGCCAGAATGGCTCAACCAATACTAAATTTTGCCGTTGTCGAAGTGGCCAAACCGAATATTGGTGAAAAACAACCAAGTAGAGTACGTGCAGATGTGACCGTAAATCTATCAGTTCGGCCTGAAATTAAAGCGGAATGGGAAAACTTACGTAAACATGACGTTTGTTTTCTGATTACTGTGAAACCGGAAAACGCTATCGGCACTAAATACAATTACAAGGAACCGTTTATACCACAAGTTGGACTGGAATGTATACGTGGTTGTGAAGTTGAGGGTATGCTGGACAGTAATGGACGTGTTATTGAAGATGGACCAGAACCACGGCCAGTCCTGCCAGGCGATCAAAGAACATATCGAGTGTGGCTCGATTGTAATCAATACAAAGACGATATGAACAATACGAACCAAGGCAAAGAGGATGTTTACGAAGGATTTAATATACTAATGAGACGTAAACCGAAAGAGAATAATTTTAAAGCTGTTTTGGAAACAATAAGGGAATTAATGAATACGGAATGTGTTGTGCCCGATTGGTTGCATGACATTATTTTGGGTTACGGTGATCCGAGTGCAGCCCATTATACAAAAATGAAAAATCCTATACAAACTATGGACTTTAATGACACTTTCATCGATATGGATCATTTGAGATCGTGTTTTCCTGATTATGAAATTAAAGTGAATACAGACGATCCAAGAAAATTGATAAGACCGTTTAAATTGACTTTTGAAGATTTAACTGATGGAGAACAGGAAAAGAAAAAAGCAATTGTCGTTGAACCACATATTATTCCGAGACGTGGTCCATATTTATTCAACGAACCGAAAAAGTAATACTAATAGATATTTATTTAGTTGTTTATCACATTTTTTTCGTTTTTATTTTTAGAAATATGATCTTATTTACTCCAACACAAGTGGAAGCAATTAAATCAGGCATGCAGCCTGGCTTAACATTAGTTGTCGGACCACCTGGTACCGGAAAAACTGATGTTGCTGTACAAATAATTTCAAATATTTATCATAATTTTCCAAATCAACGTACATTAATTGTAACACATTCCAATCAGGCATTGAATCAATTGTTTGATAAAATTGTTGCATTAGATATCGATGAAAGACATTTACTACGTTTAGGACATGGTGAAGAGGCACTTGAAACTGAAAAAGATTTCAGCCGATATGGACGAGTTAATTATGTGTTGGCAAAACGTTTGGATTTGTTAATGGAAGTGCAAAAATTGCAGGAATCGTTGAAAGTTGATGGCGATGTGGCGTATACGTGTGAGACTGCTGGCCATTTTTATATGTATCAAATATTGTCGAGATGGGAACATTTTCTCAGTATTGTACGTCCTAAGAATGGAAAATCCGTTTCAGTTGAAACAATTTCGAAAGAATTTCCATTTCACAAATTCTTCGATAATGCTCCACAGCCGTTATTTAAAGGCAATTCATTTGATGAAGATTTGGAAATAGCTGAAAGCTGTTTCAGATACATTGATCATATTTTTAAAGAACTGGAAGAATTTCGAGCCTTTGAACTGCTAAGATCCGGTTTAGATCGATCTAAATATTTGTTGGTGAAAGAGGCAAAGATTATAGCGATGACTTGTACTCATGCAGCATTAAAACGTAAAGAACTGGTCGAAATTGGTTTCAAATACGATAATATTTTAATGGAAGAAGCTGCCCAAATATTGGAAATTGAAACATTTATACCATTATTGTTGCAAAATCCTCAGGATGGATTTAATCGTTTGAAGCGTTGGATTATGATTGGAGATCATCATCAATTACCGCCAGTCATTAAAAATATGGCTTTCCAGAAATATTCTAATATGGAACAAAGTTTGTTTACAAGATTAGTAAGACTAGGTGTTCCAACAGTGGATTTAGATGGACAGGGACGTGCTAGACCAGGGTATGAATCATAAAATTAAATATTTAAAATTGTATTTTTCCGTAAAAGGATCAATAATTAACATTCTAGCATGTTTAGCTGATATAAATCTTTTATGAGATCATCTATATATTGTTTTAGAATTTGTAATTTGTATAAATGGAGATATAAAAATTTGGGCAATTTAAAGCATGTGGAAAATTGGCTGGAATATCAATTAGCGAATGGTGGTTTTGCATATGATTTTCAATTAATCGATGTACAAGATTTTAATGGCGTCGGAGAATCTGAACCAAGTCCATATTTCTATCAAGTAAACAAAATTAAACAGTGTGCATAATACGATAATGCATTTTGCATATGATATTGTTTTAGAATTTAGCTGAAGCAGAATATTGCGTGGCTGTTTTTATGTATATGAGACTGATTGGTTATCCAGCAAATAAAATAACAATTTTAACAACATACAATGGACAAAAACATTTAATACGAGACGTAATAAATACCAGATGTGCAAATAATCCATTGATTGGCCGTCCATATAAAGTGCTTACTGTTTTATAATAAATAGTTTGTTTTTGTAATTTTATTCTTCGTAGGTTACAACTGTTGATAAATACCAAGGCCAACAGAATGACTATATTCTATTGTCATTGGTGCGGACAAAAGCTGTGGGTCATTTAAGGGATGTGCGAAGATTGGTGGTTGCGATGTCGCGTGCCCGATTAGGATTGTATATTTTTGCACGTGTAGCACTATTTCGAAATTGTTTTGAATTAACACCGGCTTTTGATCAAGTAATATTTAAATTATGTCTTTTTAAGTGGTAAATGCACACTATGTTAATGTTTTAGCTCACAAAACAACCAGATAAACTGCATTTAGTGCCGAATGAAATGTATAAGACGCAAAGATTAAACAATCAACTGCAAAATTCTCCGTTAGTTATAGATGACATGACTCATATGGCCAATTTTGTTTACAATTATTATACAGAGCGTGTTAAACAAATGAATGAATATTTCGAGGTATTTTTTTTTGTTAAATTTACTTAGTTAAGTAGTTTTCCAATTAAATATTTTAATATTACACAGCAAACTCAAAAGAGATGGGAAAAACCTGGTGACTTAAAAGTAAGCAGTCATGATTATTTTATATCGTCACATCCTGGCGAAGATAGGGACTCTGATAGTGATGATGAAGGAAAAGGAGATGGTAATAATAAACAAATGCCAGTTCCTATTCAAGATGAACCTATAGAAGACCAAAGTATGGAAACAGAAAAAAATAATGGCGCTGAAGAAAATAAAAAACAGGAAGATGACGAAGATTCAGACCAATAAATTTAAATTTTTTATTTTATAATATTTTTTCATACAATAAATCTTAATTCTTTATCATGAAGCTTCTTTAATACATTTTTCCTCTTCTACTGCTTGATCTTTATAATCTTTTTGCGATTTTGAAGAAACGACAGTATTTTCTTGTTTTATTTCTGACGATTTACTTGTATCTTCTGGATCTGAATTGTTATCTTCGTCTGTTGTGTCACTTAATTCATCGTCCAATTCATCATCAAGCCTAAAACAATGAATTTTTATGCTTATGGGTCTAAAGCGAATATGTTTATTTGTTTACCATAGTTTTGGTTTTTTCTTGGGCTTTTTACTATCAGTTTCAGTTTTTCGTTTCGTACTACATGAGGCTTGAAGTCCCTGTAATACAGCATCTTCCACTTGATCGGGTAATATTGAGCGTTCTTTTTCATATTGTTCATCTTTGAATTCAAATTTTGGTTCCTCACACATTTTTTCCAATTTCTTTTGTCTTCGTTTAAGTGCTTCCTTCTCTCGTTCTGCTTGTTCGTGTATCCATTTCTTTAATCTTTTCTCTTCGTTTATATCCCTTAGTCGTCTACCACTTAGGTCCCTGCATGCCTCCCGGTTTGTTGTTTTTTCAATTTGGGCCCCAATTGCCCGTAACATAGAACCAAAACCACCTTTTCCCCCAATTAGCCTGGGTACAATACTAATACGTCCATCGTTAAGAACGTCTTCGTCTGTTAATAGTTTTCCATTTACTGTTAGATAAAAGTCACCCTCTCCAAAGCCCTATTAAAGGTTGAAAACATTGTATACAAAATAAAACGTATGCGAGAAAATACTAACCAATTTCTCTAAAATCATTTCCCTTAGACATGATACAGCTATGGGATCATATAATGCAAATTGGTGTTTATTATTAAGTAGAACTTCCATTATTAACATTAATTAACAATATAAACATTTAATTTATTATTTAAAGAATATAAAACCATACAAAACCACAACAAACTAAATAAACGTCAGGTAAACGTCAAAAAAACTAACCTTTAAATATAAACTACAGTAACCTTTTCAGTCAAAAATTAGAACCATCTGTACTTATCATTGGGAAATACTTTAAATTTAAAAAGAAACGCAAGTTCATAAAACATTTTTATTTTAAAAATATTCATTAAAAAATACATAAATATAGGTATATCTTTTCAAGTGGTCATAAATCATTACAAATAATTAATTAAATATATTTATTCAGTTGCTTATCAGACTTGTATCAAAATATTAAGGACAGGTATAATTTATATATCACAAATTTTAAAATAGATTATCAACAATTAATGCTTTCTTATACTATTTTATTTATTGTGTTTATCCGCAAATTATTTATTAACAATTTATAAACTTCCATTACACAGAGTGGATCCATTTAACGCCTGAATACTGCGTCTTCTCCTTCACATCTTCCTTTGCGTAAAATTTGCAAATTTTTGAATTTCTCTTGCTTCTTTTCACAATCAAATTGGCACCTGTTTGCGTATGTAACACGGTTTGAGGCACAAACTGGATCATACATTCTCGGGCAGAAACAGAGTGGAGTTTCTTCTTTGTCTGACTCTGATGCAACCGACAAATTAACAGAAACCGCAAACACTACCAATAAAATTGCCACAAGTGAAAAATACTTCATTTTTTGCATGTATACTTAGAACTTGTACAACTGACAGTTAAAACAAATATACTGTTGTTTAGAACCAAACGATCAATATTTATAGGAAGATAACGTTCTAGATTAAACCATTACTCTCATCTGCATATAATAGCAAACTGTGTGTATTTAGTATTTTTAGAAGTAGGTACTTTTGATAGGAACATACTAGTATATTTAAATGAATTCGTGAGCACTTTTATAGATAAAATACTTAGTAGGTAGTTAGGTACATCATGAGTAATTCGCATAATTATTAATTAGAATTTACGTTCAAATTTACCAAGATATGAAATTCCTGTATACTGAGCGAGTATACAATAATATAAGTGTTTTCGTCAGACTTTTATCTTTCCTAAAGGAGCCCAGCAAAGTAAACTCTATTGTTTGATCTAGCATTTTAAAGAAAATAAAACTATATTTGTTTATTTATAGGAATGTTTTATTAAAATTTTGAATGATAAGGTATTATTTCGTAAAATACTGTTTATTTACGCAGAATTTTCCGAATTGAATCATTGAAATTTGAATTGATTGTCCAAATATAGTTTTTAAGTATCCACAGAAATAAATAATTGACTTCGTCTATGTTCTGGACTAATACCATTATAATCGCCTAAAATTTGATTATTTTCTGCAATAACCCCATTGGAGGACTCCTGGGTCGTATTCTTCGTATGATGGTCTGCTGAGTGTATAATCCGGCCAAGAAGTGGTGCTGCATTCTTGTCTTTTTTTAACTTTACCCATTCATGTTGAAAAACCCTATCCAAATTCGGTCTTAATGTTAAATCAGGCTCCAACAATTGACACACTATAGATTTTACAGCAGTACTTAGTCCCTCTCTGACATATGTTCTAAATACCCAATTCTTTGTCATTTGATCTTTCAGTAATTTCCTTAGATTTGAATCATCGAAAGGCATGGAAGCATTCAACATAATAAAAAGAATTATACCGAGTGACCACACATCTGACAATTTCGGATTGTATGGTGTCCCTTTGACTACTTCGGGGGCGGCATAAGCAGCAGAACCACAGTACGTTTCGCTCAAAATCCGACGATTTTCCGAATCTACACAAAAACGCGCAAAACCGAAATCCGCCAATTTGACATTATATCGTTTCGATAATAGGATATTTTCACATTTCAAATCGCGATGTGCAATATTTTTCGAATGTAAATATTGTAAACCGCTCGACATTTGTCGAAACCAGATTTTTGCTTGTTGTTCTGGAACAATTCCATTACGTTTTATAAAATCCAGCAAATCGCCATGATCTGCATACCTATATCAAAAGAATTAATAAAAAATAACAGAAATATGGCTGTGGAACCTCATAAAAATGAAAACCCGTGGTCCTCTTTGCAAAATGCTGTGCACTTGAATAATGTGCGGATTTTCGATTTTCGTTAAAATGTCCAATTCCCTTGGGAAGAATTTCTCTAAAAAGTCCTTAGGCGCTTTTTGTTTATCGAAAATTTTACAAGCTAAACGCATTTTTCTGAATCCATCGTTGTTTAAATAGTCGGCTATATGGACCGTTGCGTACGAACCTTGTCCAATTTTCTTCCCAATTACGTAGCCCCTTTCCACTAAAGCGTTGATTTCAGAATTTCGTGGACTCACATGAGCCGCCATATGTTTCTTGTAAATTTTTTATTACCACGATATGATTTTTCAGCTTCAGTTCTTCTATATACATCCAATCCATTCAGGAACGCATACTCCGGGTAATGATTGATGGTTTTTTTATACAAAAATGTAAATTTTCGTTCAAAATATAGATATTTCACAATAATATTAAATCACTTAAAAATTTTGATCGAATGGATATGTTTGGATAGATTGTCGATATTTCAATTAACTTTTCTGACAATTTAAATAAATTTTGTAAGCTCACTTGAATTTTATTTTTTTACTAATGCCTTTTTGAGCAATTTTATCGAATAACAAAATAAATAGTTAATGTATTATACCTAATAATAAGTGTTCTAAATAAAATTCATTCGCTACAGAATTCAAAAGAAATCAAAATATACGATAAAATTTAATTTATTTCATAAGATTTACATTTTCAAGAAAAGGGTTTATATTCTTTCATTGGAATCACCAGTTTATCACATTCACGAGCAATTTCCAATGCTAATAAAAATACAATGGTACTTTTACAAAGCTCCCAATAATATTTCGTCTTGTATATTTTTGAAATAAACTTCTTTATTGATTTTAAATCGTATGAATCAAGATATTGTCTGCTTCCCGAGTATTCTGTTATTTCTGATTCTGTTAAATTTGGTGTAGAATCCATTATTGGGATAAAAATTTCGAACAAATAGATTTTATTATTCAATATAAACTTTTTTACATTTATGTCAAGCGCCAAAGTCACGATAAAGTCTGATAACTCGATGATATATTTATAGAATTAACAGTATTAATAAAAATATATAATAATAATATTTTGCATACATTATAAACAATAAATTGCAAATTAAATAAAAATCAATAATATAATATCAGCACTAATTACTTACTGTTATTTAAAACAAATGGCTAAATGGGAATTTCACATTTCTTAAGACTAAAAGAATTACACAATTTCTATTTTATCCCATACTAGTAAATTATAAGCAATTATAAAGTAGCGATAACATCTTATCAATTAGCATATTCCATAAATTGCTGTTATTAATTAAATAACTGTTGAAGTTTGAGGGAAAAAATTGTAAATTCAACTCAAGTTTGTGCTAACGTTAACAAGTCTTGGGATTTCCAAGGCAGTCAGGCTGCGTTTGGCCTGTTAGTAATACTTTCGTAAAGTTGTAGAGATGTTATTAGTTATGGATCGTCTAGAATAATATGTACATGTGATAAAATTGTTTATTATATGAATATTATGCAAAACATGCGGAGAAAAATCCAAATAATTAGTTCTTTAATAATAGTTTTTAGTGAATTCGTTTTAAATCATGCACGTAAGTATTTTACATTCAAGTATAATCTCCTTAATCCATTTTCAAATTGTAAACAAAACCATTCGATATCTAATTTTTGATACAATAATATACCTTATATCTTTTATTAACCTTGACTACCAAACCAGATTGATTAATAGGAAAAGATAATAAATTGAATTTTTATCCTAAAAACCTACTTTTAAGTGTCTCTATTTATTCTACTACCTGTAATATTAAAAAAATATAAATGAATCACACAAAACAACCCAGTCACGGTCCAACGATGTGACCAAGGACTCATCTTCACAACGATAAGCTAATCTGTCTATGTTTTAAATTTTTTATAGAAGACGAATTTTGTTATACACCGAAACAGAAAACTGGCGAATGCAAAGTAATAACAGACTGTCCACCTTTGGTGGCTATTCTCAAACATCCACCGTTATCAAGTGCCAATTTTGCATTTTTACGAGAATCTCAATGCGGCTTCCAAGGCACTTTACCCAAAGTGTGTTGTCCGTATTCTGACAACAGCAACAACAATAATCAGCCACTTCCGAGTACAACAACACAAAGAGCAAAACGTAGTAAATAACGTAAAATGACTAGTTTGGTTCTAAATTGTTTTTGGTTTTAGAAAACCTTACAACAATTCAAAGCAGATTACTGCCAGATACAACAATTTGTGGATTAGGCACCTCGAATCGTATCTATGGTGGCGAAACGGCCGATTTAGAGGATTTCCCTTGGATGGCCTTAATAGAATACGAAAGACGTATGCACCTGTCAAAATAATAATTTACAATTTATAAAAATATATAAAATTTTAGCAAATCGCCAACGTGGTTTCTATTGTGGTGGTGTACTAATAAACAGTCGTTATATTTTGACTGCAGCGCATTGTGTTAAAGGCAAAGATTTACCAAAAAATTGGAAATTGGTCAGTGTACGTTTAGGCGAATACAATACAGACACAGATTTGGACTGTGTCACAATAATGGGCTTCAAACAATGCGCTTTGCCAGCAGTAGATGTGCCTGTTGAACAACAAATTGCCCATGAAGATTACGATCCGTTCGATACGAATCAGTACAACGATATCGCATTATTACGCTTAATAAGAGACGTTAAATACACAGGTGAAGAATCACAAACTGAAGTATATTTTCAATAATATGTTTGTGACGTTTACAGAATATGTAAAACCCATTTGCCTCCCAACTACAATTACAGAAAGATCAAAATCGTACAGCAACAAATACTTGGACGTTGCTGGCTGGGGAAAAACCGAAAACCGATCTGAAAGTAACATTAAACTAAAATTACAGGTACGTCATAATTATATTCTTCCATTGAAGCGATGCAATTATGGTTTTTTTTCGTTGAAAAGGTTCCAGTTAAGGAAAATCAAGCTTGTGTTGAACGATACAAGTCCGCAAATGTGCTATTGAATGATGGCCAATTATGTGCGGGTGGAGAAAAGGGAAAAGATTCATGCAGAGGTGATAGTGGCGGCCCATTAATGACTGTAAGTGTTGATCAGACCAATTCTGTGAATTGGTATGCAGTTGGTGTTGTCTCATTTGGTCCATCGCCTTGTGGTTTAGAAAATTGGCCAGGAGTTTATACGAGAGTTTCCAAATACGTGCCCTGGATTATTGACAAACTTAAGCCTTAAGAGTTTTTTTATATATATACGAGTATACCTGTATTGTGACTGTT
This sequence comes from Oryzaephilus surinamensis, assembly GCA_004796505.1. Classification (NCBI taxonomy): domain Eukaryota; kingdom Metazoa; phylum Arthropoda; class Insecta; order Coleoptera; family Silvanidae; genus Oryzaephilus; species Oryzaephilus surinamensis. The sequence continues at coordinate 19,227 of SSSI01005280.1, forward strand.
ATTTAATTTGGGTTTTTATAGTAAATAAATATGACACTCATAAATGGCTGTATTATTTAACATAACATATTATCCTTTTACATAACATCGAAGAAGTTAAACTCAAACATATTATTTATGTAAGAGTATGATAATCGGATTAAAGTATCTTAAGTTGTTCTGTAGTAGGTAAGTCATATATGTGTTTGTTACTTTGGCCTTGTAGAATAGTAAATAAGATGAGGGAAACAGGTATTTGTCATAAAATTGGAAATAATAAGTAATTAATACAAGGTAATTTTATTCATAATTGTGTGTTTTTCATTTTATATTAAACTGCTTTGTGCTTGTGCTTTGCTTTGTCTTTAAATGCCAAGAACTTTACAGTAGATAGCTTATTCCTATCTTAAAACTTCCTACAGCAAGAACTAGTGCTACTTGACAAAGATTTTAATAGTCGTGTTAAAAGTTAGTGAAAAATGTGCGCTTTATTAAACTTTTTTGGTATTATGGTAATTTTTGCCGCAGCAGTTTGTAAGTTTAATTTAATCTCCATTATACAATCTTCTAAGTAAAGTGAAATACGAATATGACCAATGAAGAATCTGTAAAATCATAAATTTTATATTCTTTAAGCCCAATAAAAATTAACTGAAGCTACATTCGTAAAAGCTGTTAAAGATAAAATGGATAATTTGTACGTGCTTATTGAAAGTGGACGTTTTGAACGTTCCATAACTAAAAATAAAATTTTTTTAGCCCGTGAATCAAAATTATACCACGACGACATGTAACAAGCTTCGCCAATATCTGTACTCTGTAATTTCCAAGATTTAATATGGCCATTTTTTATATTTAATTCAAAATTAATACCCCTAAAATAATTTCATTCCCAAACCAACAGTACATCATAAGTTGCGACATCATTACGATAAAATAGAGTAATAAAGTGAAAAATTGACTTGAAAATAATGGTACCTTGAAAAGAATTATTTTTAAAATAATAAAAAATAATTTGAAAAAATTTATCGTGACTAAACGATTAAAATACTCGATTAATTTTATTTAGAAAAGCTTAAAATAGACTTCAAGCTGAGAATTCGTGTTCTCTACCCTTTTTCATATCTTGAGCAATCTAATACTTACAAGTAAAAAATTAAATCCGGTATTACAAATCACTATAATACTCCCTGCAAACTGAGCAAATAAACCAATAGTAAATATCTTTTCAACATCATTAACAAATCTGTAATAAATACATAAATAAATACGTAGGTAATAAGATAGTTTCACAGTTACTCTATAATTTTATCGTAATGCATACTACAGTGTAGCAAATATTGAACCACACCATCATTAGAATTATTATACAGAAGTTTTGCATATTTATCAGTTCGGATTAATTTCTCTCGTAATATTTCCAATTGCGTAATACTAACTTGCATTAATCCCACCATGATTAAATCCAGTGATAGATTACTCCAAGCATTCACACACAGAAATACCCATTGAAAGATGTAAAACGGATAATGAAATGGTCCAGTATTGAAATAGGCTGATTGTATTGGCAATGGCTGGCCATCCAACAGAGGAAAAATGCCAAAGAAAGATACACAACATGTAACACATGTTCGATAAAATCGTGATAAAATTTTCATTAAGGTTGCGCCCTTTTCGACAGTTTTATTTAAATCGGTCGGAAATTCATCGAATAAAGGATCATTTAAGGTTTCCAGTACTTTAAACAGTGTATCGTAATTCAATCTGTATGATACATATTTTACCATATATGATAGAAATGTTGTAAATAAGAATAAACTTGCTGAAAGTTTTATAAAATCGTCCAAACAGTCAATTACTTCTTTAGTCATTATAAGAAAAAGAATAAATTCTCCCAAATCTAAAATTGTTTCTATTGTAATATATACAGTAGATGGATTCTTTTTTGGCCATATTCCTCTAATAATCAATAATTTTTTCGGAATTTTGATGATAGATTCCATAATACTTGTACTACTTTTCCTTTATTTCCACACCCAGTAAATTTAAATAAATTTTTGTATATCCTAATGCTGTCGTTTTATACAAATCGTCATAAATAATAATTATACAAATGAAATGTTGAAATAAAAATCGTTTATAAAGATAATTGTAGTGTTATTAGAAATTATTTGGTAAATATTATATACCTAGAAATACAAACCACTAATTAGAACATATAATTAACATCAATTACATGGTAGCATATAATTTAATTTTAGTACCACACACATTCAATTATTTGTTAAATATTTCAGATGGTAATTTGGATAAATTATCTCTTCTACCAGACACCAAGACGTGTGGCAAATTTAGCGAAGACAAAATTATTGGTGGGCAAGATGCAGATTTGGGCGAATTTCCATGGATTGCGCTACTAGAATACGATAAAAGTACTCGTAATGCTATTTTTACAGTAAAATATCAAAATCATACTTATACCATTAAATTGCAGTTGATGTCAATCGGAGGGCATGCCATGGCAGTCTTATTAACTCAAAATATGTTCTAACTGTCGCTCATTGTATTCAATTGACCGGAAAAAATGCCGATACAAAATTGTAAGCGTAATATCAACGTTCATCTTTCAATAAATAATTTCAATTACTCCAACAGAGTGAGTGTGCGATTAGGCGAATATGACATCACATCAAACGAAGATTGTCTGCGACGTGGTAAAGTATTTTCTTGTGCTCCGCCGCCAATTAACGTGCCAGTGGAGAAGACAATTGTCCATAGAAGATACACTAGTGACGATAAGAATCGTCGATACGATATTGGTCTTATACGATTGAAATACGACGTGGATTATACCGGTACATTTAAACAATAGTACATAAATTCATATAATCTATCGATATATTTTAGAATTTGTTCATCCTGGGTGTCTTCCATTGCCCAACATCGATTATAAAGCAGAATTGGGACAACTGGTTCAAGTATCCGGATGGGGCACCACGTCGATTTCCGCTGATAACAAATTTATAAAAAGCAATATTAAGTTGAAAGTCGAAGTAAGTATCTATGGAATTTATTAGTGTTTTTTCGGAAACTATAAAAACTGCCTTAGGTGCCTTTGAGGGAATTGAGAGCTTGTTCTTACAAAGGACAGTACTACATCGATGACACTCAATTATGTGCGGGCTCAACAGGAAAAGATTCTTGTATTGGTGATAGTGGTGCACCATTAATGATACCAGGTACCAATGGTACTGATGTTGTTTGGACTATTATTGGATTAGTGTCGTTTGGTTCAGTACCGTGTGGAACTGTTGGTGTATATAGTAAAGTTAGTGCATACATGGACTGGATTTTGCAGAACATTGAAGAATAAAGTTCCAA
>SSSI01005282.1:0-10972 GCA_004796505.1 Oryzaephilus surinamensis
GATTGAAAGTGTTACTTAGCTGAGAATTTGATGTATGGTTGAAAGGAAAATGGCGTTCCAAATTCCAATGTCCATAAAAATACCACATGCGGACCACAATTTCCACTTGTATGGCGTTGATTCTTTAAATCCCTTTGGATCTGGCTCGAAGGACCAAAATATGTTTGTGTTTGCGTGTATGATGTGTATGCACTTGGTGCAATAAAATGACAAAAATGTATTTAAATGAAAAAATGAATGATTTTGTGTAGTACGTTTTATTTCGCTTATGGCTCGTCGTCGACTTCTTTACAATTGATTTTTACAAAAGTAGTAGGAGTGCAAAGTATAATAAAATATAAAAAGTTGTCAATCAAGCCCCTCCAAAATAGATGAAACATAGTAATAGAATTAACATTTATGATAATTAAAATATTACAATCATATATACATATAAGTATAATGTGGAATTTATACAATATCTATCAATTATAAATCCTATTATTAGGTAATTGTATTAATTCCTCTCGAAAACCTTTATAATGCTCATTAAATAATTTTAATTGGAACAATTTCATTATTAATATTTATGTCGAATAATACAAAACAACGGTGAAATTTTGTATCAAATTTTGCGTCTTTTAATTAAGCATACCCTACCCGGTTCAGTTCCACTTTTTGTATAGGTATATCGAATAAAAGTCGACAATTGTAATAATTGACTGTTAAAGTTTTTTATATTTTTAACAGAAGTATGTATAGAAACTAACTGTACAGTGTTATAGATTTGGATGTTGTGAAATTCATGTTTAGCTTCAAATAAAATACAAGTCAGAAACAACAACTAACTAGATTTCACTCTCATCTGTTCCTCTTCATCTAATTAGCTATATAGCAGAAGGGTTGATGTTCACTAAATTTATTCGATACTGTTATAATATACTTAAAGTGGAAGCATATATATACTGTACGTAAGTAAACACAATAAACAGCCCCTTAAACAGAAAATAATCTTATTTTTCACACAATTGTCTTGTGCGTGTAATACACCCAAGAAGTTGATGGTATAAATGAAATTGTAAAACCTTTTAATTGATTTATAAAGTAATTTCGTTTATTTTTCAGCGGTTGGCTTTTCTTCCCTTCTCAAATTAATAATTGATTATGTAATTTTAGGGCAAAAAATACTTGTAGTAGTTGTAGTGCTATTAAAAAAATCGTTTTACCGTTTTAATTGCATTTCCTGAAATACATATTCTCAATTTTCTTAATTTTCTGAAAATGTAGTCCAAATTCAATTTGTTGACACAATTTATAACATAGCGTGCTCTCTAACAGTCTTATTTTAAAATTGTGGCAAATCGAAATGCGTTTCCATTTCGTATAGAATTTGAATTAATGGCGCCATCCATCGTCCAGCATTGGATTGCCCGGTTGTTGAAGAACAGAAACATTTCCAAGAACCGTACATTTTGTGTACTTTTTGAACAAGATGGAGACAGCTGTGAAAAAGCTCAATTTTTACTTACATGTAATGAGCAGCTGTTTTTAGGAGGGGCAATAATATTATACTGCATCCAAAAAACTCAACAGTACACAAGGATAGAACGAGATGAGAGGGTAGTAAACGCGCTTCGTGGTAGTTTTGTGTGTACCCTTGAATTATTTAGGGCCAAATCAGTTCAAATTATTGCTTCTTTCATCTAGATTAGGTAAGTTTCAAATAGATTTGTTAAAATTACAATGAGTTTATGTTATCAAATGGTCAAAATTCATATGCAATTCAATGCAAAACTGCTCTTAAAAGCCGGTTTTATATATTTTATATATATTTTTCTTGTCTTCCGTCTTCTGTTCATCTTTGTTGCACTTACTACACAAACATACAACTCTATTGCATCCCTTCGTGTATTTTGTGTATAGTTGGGGTGGCTTTTTGCTCAGATAGAGATTTTATAATATACTCATATATACTATAATATATAATATAAAGGGTAGGTATTATATATGGAGAATTCGTCAGGTATAACTAGGGGTTGTATTTGATTTTTTCTTTCAAATATCCCATCTATATATGAATAATTGAATTCTTGCTGTAGACTATTTATAGTTTCAAATAGTTTATTTTAAACACATCTTTTAATAAACATGTTAATGAATCTTTATCACCAATTAAACATTCAATGAAATCCATGTATGAGATAATTTGTTTATACAAGATATAAATTTTTCGAAAAAAGAGAGACGATAAAACAGTAATTTGATATTTGGGTGTATTTATATAATTTAAATACTTATTTAGTGTGTAAAATTTTAATTAAAAATACACGGACGTGTGGCATTTCTAATCCTTTTCCGTGTGACGGATTGATTGAATCATTAATTTGTTTTCCTTAATAGAAAATCTCTTGGTTTTTAAGTGAATCGATCTAACTTGTTGTTGGAGACGTTTTGCACAAGATTCAGTATAATTTTTTACATTTTAACCCACTTTCCTTAAAAGCTCGCACCGTTCTACACTTATTTTCTGTTTAATTAATTGAAAATAAGGGAAGCGTTCGGTTTTTTTTCAATTAGACATAATTTAGCAAAATCATGTCTTAAGTAAATAGGACTCGTAAATATATAAAAATCCATAAAAATTGTTTACATTTATCTTTATATATTTATTTAACATCGTTATAATGAATGAAAATAAATTCTTATCTATACAAATTGTCAAATTGTCGATGAAAAATGAAATTTATTCATATTGAAATGCGACTTTTAAGTTTGAACTCAATTTCATGAAACAAAAACGATGTGCTTTCTTAATTACTTTGTCACACCAACAACAGCCAACAGCATTTTATTTAATTTATACGAAATGGGATACAAACACATTGTGAAAATTGTTTTCACGCCCGAAAACAAATCATTATATTTTTGTATAATACATATAGAAATTCCAAAGGAAAAACAATAACGGCAAAATTAATGAAATTGTAAAGTACTTGCAAGGGACCCTAAATCACACTTTATTATTAGAAATTGCTTGTAAGAAATCTAATTCTGGCTTTTATTAGTCATTATTAGATGTATTATAACATACCACATTATATTATTTCCTTTTCAAACCGCACATTGTGTGCTCCACATAAAATATAAACACATTGATGAGTCAGAGGAACTGTTGCACTTCTTGAAATTGTCACACAATTTATCTATTTTTATTATTTTAATGCGAAAGCTCGATAAAATTAATGCTAACATTGAATTTTTTACGTAAACCTTGTTTTCCTCTTTGGTCATTATCAACAATTGCCCAAGATAATAAATGCACGTGCAAAACCATTGTTTGTTTCGTCTAGACGGAAATAAGTGAAAAATATGCCAAAAACGAAAACATGTTTCGTGAAAAATTAATATTCGTTCAATTTCAGTTGTAATAATAACAGTTTTATTGCCAGTATTTAACCCAGTTTCATATTGGAATGAAAGAAAAAACACTCATCTCGGACAATTATATTTTATTACATTAATAATTAACATTTATATTTTGCAAGATGCCTTTATCAAATTTCAAACACTGAAACTTTATACACTTGCACATAAAAATAATCATATAATACAATGAGCGTTATTGTTGCATTCGTATAAATGTTTTGCATCCATTATGTATTTACAAGTAAAGTGCATCAGCTGAATATTAATTAGTCATTTTCGACCGGATATACGAAAAATATGTGTGTTTTAATGTTGACAGTTAAACAGACAGTTAACAATTTATACATAAAAAATGTTTGTCTTTGTTTTTAATTTTCAAATTGAAAGAATCGCACCAGACATCATCAAACAGCACAAAAATCAAATTAGATTCTGTTTACTTGTCCAATTAACTAGAGATTTCGTATATCTGTATATTTACATAATTAAATCATAGTCATACGTTTGATAATAAACAGGAATTCAATCCTCATCATATTATAACGTAAATGGTAGAAAAAAAAATAAATAAATGCTACTGTAATATGTATATGTGCTGGGCTTATCGTGCTTAGTTTTGTTAATTTATATCATTCATCATAATCCTTTGTTAATATTAAATAAAGCTGTGAAAACAATGGCGTTACATCGAAACCTAAAATGTATAAGGGCTAATCTGTCCGTAATTATAATGATGTGCATAAATACATGGGAATTAGAGCTATATTTCATTTTAATTAATATTATGGTTAAACTTTATATTAATTATTTTGTTATTAAAAAAGTTTCCATCTTTTGGATTTTGAATACAAGAACAATGTTTAATGTTGTATGTATATGCTGTATACATACAAAATTTAATCAACATGAATATAATTAATATAAATTTCTTAACTCACATGTGTACAACATATGCTCAAATTTAACAATTTATTTCAAAAGGGTTTCATTATAAGTTTTCTTAAATATTTGGGAATGATGAAAACCTCTTGAAATATTTACCCATTTCGTTGCAATATTGGAAAAAATATGATATTTTCCCAATGCAAAACTAATAGTGTGTCGAAATTGAAGTTCTGAGGTTTCCAATATAACTGCCCTTTATTTATTTAAGATGCTGTAATATTGATTGATGTTTTTTTTTGATACGTTTTCATATATGTATATGCAAACAAACAGTTCGATATGCTTCTTTTGAGCATTTCCTATTTTTCTTGTTAATTTGTAATAGAAAGTATATCAAATTCTATAACAATAGTTTGTTGAACTATATTTTAGATATTTCCTTTTATTTCATCAAAGAAACCTTCCGTACCACGAAGAATACTACAACAAGATAATCCCTTCGACCTTTTTCTCTCTTATAAAGAAAACTCTTTTACTTATCTTATTTTTTTCTGATTGTTGGAGATTTTTATTTAATCTAGAGTCCGATTAAAATTAACTTTTTTGAGTGAGTCCCTCATTTTCCAGTAATATTTACGTATTGTTGGTTTTGTTTTTTCCATTTTAAACGAAACCTTTTTAATCCTTTTTCACAGAGAAAAATATTTTGTTTTTGTATAAAGTTCGTTTTGCTCCAATTTAGATAATTATGTTGAAAAAAATGTTCCGTTTATAAAAAAGTTTGTCTTTTCTGTATAAAATCCTCCACACATCCACTTTTTTCCTTTATATATAATAGCAAACAAAATAAAAACCATTATATTTCCTTTTGTTGATTTATACTACAATTTTTTATCCTTTTGCATCGATTTTCCTACAATAGAAAAGCGTGCATTTGATTTTGTTTTAAGCTGAAAAAAAACCGGGAATGATTTATGTTTTTCTCTTATCAAATTACAAAAATTTACATAAATATCGAACGTACATATGCGGAAAATTATTGTCGAACAATAATAATTATAATTAATCTCGTCCCGGACATGTAATTGGCCACATAATTCACCCGATTTGCATCCCATGTAAATTATGTCAATATTTTTCTGTTTAGTGCAATAAAAGTAATACAGTTGGGAGTTATCTTGTTACACGATGAAATAACACACTATTTAGGGTTGAAACGTTTGTCACCACCATATCGAATAATATTATTATGAATACGTTGAAAATGGAACACTCATTTATTCCATATGCGTTTATTTTAAAACTAAAATACATGCTGGCACATGATTGATTTAGTGTTTAGGAAATTCGTTTAGATATATATGAGTACATATATGAATATATACGGTTGATGGAACTAAATTATTGGCGTTAAAATGGCCGAAATTTGAAATGTGACGCCATCAGATTGCATAAATATTAATGGTGATTTACATATTATTGTTAAAAAAAAAATAGTTTTACGTTAAAACTATTTTTGCATATCTTGTATATGCGTAATTGAAATCTGTTTTCACTTCATTAATAATTTACTATTGAATATGTTATGGAAATCGTCGAAAAGGGATCCCTTTCAGGGCAAATTATGAAACAGTTTAATTGTATGAAACTTTATAATCTTTTTCCACTGAAACTCTCATGAAATACATAGGTAGTTTGTATGAAAAGTCGGTTTCGCCACTATCAATCGTTGTGGAAATCTTGTTAATGCCAAAAGTGGAGATTAAAATAAAACCGAAAGCGAATTTTACTTATGAAAGTCTTCACTTTTAATGCGGTTTACATTAAAGTGCTTAAATAATGAAGACCTCTTCCTAAACTAATCATTATTTCATAATGTAACATGACTAGAAAATTTTTCATGCGATTTTACATGGTTTTTTATTCAATTTTACAAGTTTCAAGTCGTGTTTTTGTAACGAATTGATTTGAATACAATTTTTTCTTTCAATTTTCTAATATTGCGTGCCACACCCTGTACAAACGCACAAATTGCCCTCATAAATATAGGATTTGTCGACAAATAAATAAACGTTTCTCACACAACATCACACAGATTTATCAATGTTACTCATAATAATAATTTAAATTAAATGTAATGTAAGTGAAACAGCCATTACATATTCAACAAGTGTTATTGTTTTGTAAACATTTATTTTTAGTCCATTATATTTTGGGTTGGAAAATGTATGAACATGAAATTGAATTAAAGTAAATGCATTTGTTTTGTCTGTTTGTTCGAACATTTTGTTGTATTGTAGTTTAAAGTGGCCATTTGATATATATTTAAAAGCTAGCTGTATTTGAGCTAATTTTTATATAGTTTTGTGAAAACTTGTACTACTTTTCAAACCTATTGAATTTCCACACACAACATAGAAATATACTCGCTTATATTGGCATTTAATCGATGCACTAAAAATGTATTTTTAGAAATTCTTACTTTATACTTAATGATGATGACAGTTATAAATCACGAACTATGCTTTATTATAAACAAATTAAGGAAAATCCAAGGATATTAACTGAAAATATTTGTTCAACAAATGAAAATTTTATTACATTTATTTGAAGTTTTAAATAAACCTAAGTATATATTTTTTTGGTAAAGTAAAGGTCATTTTTGATAACTTTTCTGTATGTAAATGCAGCTGATTTATTGCCTTATTATATTTCTATAAAGTATAACTGAACAATTTAATTCAGCAATTTATTATTTATTAACATACAGCTTTTAAATATTATTGTCTTCTTCATATACGGTTGGTCACAATAAATGTTATCATTAAAATAATTCACAGTTGAATGAGCTTTTATTTAAATCAGTTAATTTATATTCAGATGCGTTTATATTTGTTAAAATTAATTTTTTCATTGTGTACCCAGTAAGTGTTTGTGTCGATTTTCGACTTGAAAACAATTTTTCTTGAATGTAACCATCTAAAATGTACATAAAGTTACGGTATAATTACGTTATCAGAGATGAAAGACTTTGAACTAGCATTTAATGATTATTGAATAATTTCATTTTGTTTCTCTATTTGGAAATTACTATACATTATCAATAACATTTATTAATAGTGCATTTGTGATAAATTTTAATCAGCAAGTTTTGTACACATTAATTTTCAGTTAATTCTCACATAAAACCGACCAAGGTTTATGCATCTTTATACTGTATCGACATTTAAATTCGATATACGAAACAATAGTGCCCAAAAACGGCATTAATAATAGAACAACAGCCTTGATTCACTCTTCTAGTTATAAGTTATTGTGTACAGATAAAGTATTGCGGTCATGTAGGAGTGGTGGCCATTATGGAACGGACAATCGGAAGTTAATAGGGCAGCAAGAACTTCCGTTTCACGTACATATATGCAAGATTATACAATTTACGTAAGGAGATAATGATGTTTTCCTGAAAGACCAGCTGTTGTTACAACAGTTTTTTTTTCTGTGTGGCATGAAAAAGAAAATGGAAATCGACAAAAACACAAGACTACCATTATACCAGTTTTTCACAGATTATGAATTGTATGAATTTAATTTCCTTTCTGCAAATGAAGGATAATTTGTACACATTGAAACAAACACCATTTTGTATAAGATATATAAAACTGGTGTATTTATATAAATGTCTTGGAAAGTAAATTGGAAAAATTTAATCAAGACCTTTTGATTATTAACGCCAGTTGCCATTTTGGTGGTGAATTATGGACGGAAATAAGAGACAATTAAATCGATAATTTTGTGAAGAGAGAACGTTTTCAAGTAAATATAATTGAATATCTAGTTACATAAATCGTAAATATATGTATACATACATGTATTATGTTTTATAAAATAAAATTATTTTACAAGCTTTTACATGACTTTTATTTTTTTTCCATTGTTTAATGTTGCCTTATTGATTTTACAATATGACAACATTTGAATTAAATAAATAGAAATTAAAACTTCATAACAATCATGCAATAAATTTTATATTAATTCGAATTTAATCCCAATTTTTTTTATAAAATCATGTTTTAGCACAATATTTGCTTGTTAATGTCAAACAATAGATATATATTTTGTTTACTATTTGATTTATTAACAAAATAATTTCACATTCATTATGTATTTTATCAATTTTGAGTTATCTTTTAATCATTAATTCAAATTATTATTTAATTAGAAATTTTGATAAACGATGCAAGAAACTAATAAATTAAAATTGTCTATTCTATTAACGAATCTAATTTACTCTTCAATCGATATGGACTTGTAGAGGATTAAATTCAATTTTATTTTCTTTCCAAATAATTATTCTTGAAAGACTTAACACTTTAAAAAGCCGGTCCTAAACATTATGGTTCATATTAATGTCACGTGCCAGTCATCTACGGCTTGGACAGTGATTTGTGAACTTCCGGTGCATCAATCACAGATGAATAGTGGTGAATTTCCGTTTTTTTATAGCAAAAAGCGTTAAATACATAATACGAGTATTTAAAAACTTAGTAGGTATTGTTATTTAAATATGTACAGTTTTTTTTGGATTTTTAAAATGATTTTTCACTAGTATAATAAAAAATGCAGCAATTACCACTTCATTTACTCCCTTAATTGGACGACAAAATTGTTGTTTTATTGATTAGTAAAATATTTGACGTAAAAGTAGGTAAATCATCGTTCTGGAATAAGTTGCATCAGAGTATACTGTTAATGAAATGTTTCATCTATTTATAAATACACCGAATACATCAATCTTTTTAAAAAAAGAATGGCCTTTTAGTACATTTTGTTGTAATGTCAATATTACCTTGGGAAAATGTCAACATTATGACCGAATTATCTCTCAATGAATCATTTTATTCAGAAAAGAATATTTTGTTATTACAAATGGAGTTTTCAAAATTTGAATAAAAGATGCTCTAAAATTGGAAATTTTGATTATCGTGATGACCTGATGATGTGCTGATATCAATAGTATAAAAAAGAATTTACATAGATTTGTTTTTTTATATTTTCACACAATGAAAATCAAGCGGAAAATGCTAAAAAATCACCCTAAATTCGCCAAAGCAAAACACACGATTTAATATATTTTGACGTACAAAAAAAGGAAAAAATTCACACAACAATAACATTAAAAACAAAGCTTTCGTTTAATCTAAACAATTTCCTCATGAATTATGAACCATTTTCGGAAAATGCTTGTGTTTTACCATTATATATACCATGAATATGTATAATAATATGCGAATAAAACATTTTACTGCATCTAGATTACAATTTGACAAAAATAAACATTATGTCCATGCTTTGTTAACTGTCAGATTGTGTTTATGGATTTGTTTATTTGCAAGTTGATAGCGATTTAGTGTGCATGTACGTACATATATATGAGAATGAAGGGATTTTGTTTGGAAAATCTGTTCATTCAAAAAAAAAAGTAAAAAAATGAAAAACCAAACAGTTACCAATCGATATAACACCTTTAAAAGTATCTTTCGAAAACTTCTCCGTACAAGAACATGTCCGAATTGAATTCTGTAAACGGATTTGGATTCAGCGCGTTTTATTTTATGAAAATATTTTCTACTTGTTTAAATTTACTTACAATTAATTATTTATACATTTAAATAAATATTTTGTACACAAGCGATCAATGTTTGAGTGTATGTACATATTTTCACTATTATTATTAAAACGTAATTATTATTGTATATATTGATTTTGTTATTTATATTTAATGGGACAGGGTTCACTTTTTTTATAACGTGTTCAATTAATGGATTTAATGTATTACTGTATGGGGACTAATTAAACATAAATAGAAATGTGATCAATTATGGACAAGAGAAGAATTATTAATTCAGTAAACGCATTTATGAATTAATCATTTATTTTCTGATAATTTTGTGAAAATTATGGTGTTTACTATAAAACGACAAATAAATATTTCTGGTCCAACAGGAAATACAATAAGATGCAAGTAATAAACGTATCATCGTTAGAGTTTTTTTTGTAAAAAACCGAATGGTACTGAAAATACATATACTCGTACATATAGAAATAGAAATTGTGATTGTCTACTAAAACTGCATTTAAGCACTGTAGAAAATGTACTCAGTTTATGTCTAGACTGTAAAACATGAAATATTCAGTTTTATATATAGGTATTATTTTCCTTTTATTACAATTCACAAGTATACCTATACCTACTCTCTATTTCTAATTTTCTACAATTATATAATTTATGACAATTGCAATTATGCATGAATTAACAATATCACTACATTAATTTGTAGATATATTTCATGAATAGAATATTGTGAAAAATCACATACGGTTGCATATAGTTATGTATGTACATAGTTTGTCCGTATTTATTTTCAACTTGTGTGACAAATGGCCGAATGGATGCTGTTGAAGAGGTGAATGTGCTCTATTGCAACTGCACTTAGTGTGCAGTGCTAGCTACCACATTATAATAATGATACTAATTAATTATATTATTAAACCCAGCTATTAATTACACTTTTTATTTCTTTTCATTGACATTTATTAATGGGAATTTGTTTGTTTGGTAGCTTTATTGGTCTACTTTATGGCTTTCTATTAAGCCAATTTCTATATTTCTCATTGAATTCAT
>SSSI01005286.1:0-10687 GCA_004796505.1 Oryzaephilus surinamensis
TTTAAAAAAATATTAATAGTTACACAAAAAAACTTGTTTTTCTAAAAATTTCTAAAGATGAATAACACAAACTGGACAACTTTGATTTAGAAAATTCTTTAGCATAATTTTGTGAATATAAATTAGTTATTTCGTGGATGCGGTTAGAAAAGCATGTTCTGCAATTTAGTACATTCGCTTTTAATATAATTTTTTTAAAATACTATTTAAAATTTTTGGAAATTCTAGTTCAAAGATCACGTAACGAGCTCTTGTAACTAATTTAAGTTAAATAAATTCTCTAGAAAGTATGAAATATCAAAACCATGTGTTTCCTTGTGGAAAACTTAAAATTACAATTTACTGTTCAATTATTTCGCATTTATTTTCGTTGGTTAGAAAATCACTTTTCCTGTTACTATTTAACATGGTAAACCGGGCATTTATGCAGAATATTTTTTTTTTCACAGTAATAATAGAACCGTCTTTAAGATTCCATATACTCGTATTTATACACTGGTATACCTATATACTTATATATGGGGATGATGGGTGCGTGTGGCACGCGATCTCAATCATTCCATTCATTCGTATGAATCGTGTAGCCGCATCCGAAATGAACAACCAACACACACATAACAAGATGGCTGAGATTTACTTTTATATAGCGCGACTCTCACACAAACCGACATAAATGGACGTTATGGACACTAGTCACGATATACTTGTAGCCTAATTCAGGATATAATAGAGGAACATTTAAACAATTTGTTTAAAATACTTGTCAAGTAGTCTCGGCCTGAAGCCGGTCCATGCAATCGTACAATTGAACGAATTTTCAATGCTAATTAACGTTTTCGGCCATTATTGAGTACTTTACATCTTCAGAACAATAAATTAATTAAAATACTATCTAATGAGACCAATGAGTAATGAAAATGTGTACGCAATACCAGCAGCTTCCACATTTCCAACATTTCAATTATCTCACAGCGCTGGGAAATATAATGCTTATGGAAAACTGTGTGGATGGCCTGCTATTCGATTTCCACGTTATAATTCGTGAAAATCAATTAATTTTTTCCCTAATAATAAAGCTTCCACCAAAGCCATCTAATTAATGAAAAGAGATAGGGGTGTTTTTTTTTTCGGACAATTTAAAAACTTTTTTTCGTTATATTATATATAAAAATATTGTGCAGACAAGTTGAATGGCTGCATATAAGGCTATTTTATACTTATCTAAACTTCCTACCATTCTGTGGCATGTTGAATACAACTATGCTTTGCGCTATTTTATCTGTATAAAAGGAATGTATTATTTAGTAGTGTCCTGTTGGCAACATTATAGTGGTAAATTGTATGGCATATTCCACCCCCTCTATATCTCAATATATTTATATATGAATGTCATCTTTTAAGATTGTGAGAAGACCTTTTTGTCTGATACTAATATATATTTCAAATAAAATCTCTTCGCTTTGAATTTTGTTGTCTTCATATATGCACAAACTTAAATTTTATTATCTTCCACATATATGTTGTTAAAACTAATTGGACAATTTTATCTTGCAGAAAAACAAGAATATAAAACTAGTCGTTTATTATTATAATGCTGCAATAATTAAATTTAATTATTTATGAAGGTTTTATCCGGTAAAATAATAGCATTCTGATTTAGTGAAAAGGAACACCTTTAAGAACAAACAGTAGAAAAAAATTGTTTAGAATATATTAAAGTGATGCCAACAGGAAATTGACTTGTATATGAAATATGTGTAATGTTTGTACAGACCAGGGACGGTTTAAGCCCTTCATGCATGTTTAAAGTGGTAGCGGATATACGATGATATCCAAATCCACCCCACCAACATCATTAAAACACACACACAAACAAACATATACACATTTTTGTGCCCTATAGGAATTTTGCTTATGTATTTAAAAATGTACTCTCATATAAATACGAAATGTATGTAACTAAATTGCTGGGCTTTGTAAAATTGAATACAAATCAAGCACAATACAGCAAAACAGCAATCAAATGTGGGTGAAAAAAACATTTATTTCTATTGTACGTAATAAAGTACTGTAGACACATTTAAAATGAAATTAGTTTTTAATACCTTATTAATAAAATACCACGACGGGTAGTTCAACGGAAGGATTAATTGATTTTATCGTAAATTAAATCAATACTTTCGTTTTTTATGAATAATGTATTTATTTATGTATAAAATTAGCCCCAAACGATAAATATTGAAGTAAGAAGCTTTTTATTAAGTCATTTTTCCGTTGTTTATTTAAAGGGTCATGTTTCAATATAAATATACTAAATAAGTATCGTTGTGTCTTCAATTTAATTGGCATTCTCTTTAGTTCGTATAGTTTGCACTCTTGAATAGTCCCCAGACTACAATATTCTCATGAAGATGTTCGTTATTATATTATAACATGTATATCATTAATGTATGTTTATACTATTATGCATAGTTAACGAGACATATGATAGTAGCACATATACTACATATATTGTGGGGTAGTATTGTCGAGGGAGAAACCATCATACCAGGGTAACATATATAAATATAATATTCAACGTTGAAGCTTCTGACATAATAACATAGTTATGTGGAAAAATCCTCTTACACTTACTTGAGTAATGTTTCTAATGTAGATTGACGTAGTACACAACATTGCAGTACGGGTGCTAAAATTGATAATTCATCATGAAATGGTTTACCAAAACCACGGCCATGGTCTAAATGTAATGTGAACGTATCATTACCAAACAATCTGTAACAAACAAATCGGTTTATCGTAAAGAAATTGATTTATTTTGTTGGAAATTACCTAAATGTTTCGTAATGATGTCTGTCCATATTGCCCATAAGAAAGTCATACACTGACATGTCCATAAGATCGTATAAACGTCTACCTTTATCATACGGTGGTATCTCCCTTACAAGTGAACAATAATTCGGATCGGATTCCCATTGGGCTTTTCGACGTTTATGATATGAACGACGCCACGGATGTCTCCATACCTGGATAAAAAGGCACAACAAAAGCTCATTATTAGTTAACGATATATACACCCTCTGCAATGCTTTTTAGTCTATCTTTAGAAAATTGCTATTTTCAACAACAACAACAACAACGATCTTATCTTAACACGAACGAAAAATTCACTGTAGGTATATAATATAAAATGCGAACAAGAAGATATTATGTGAAACAATACAATTAGAAGTGGGGTGAAGAAGGGAAGGCTTACGTTGTTAACATTTTCTCCCCCACATCGAATAAACATCTGCATTTTATTATCTCTGTTAAACAATGGAATTTTTTCGTAATTTCTTACCTTTGTTGGTGCGATTTTGCTGGATGGTAAGAATGCAGCGAAACTACCCTCCAACGTATCCGGATTTCCACAGATGGCATGCGACGTATCACAGTAATAGGAACATTTACCGTGGAAGCATAAGTTGTCAGATGGTGATACGAAGAATGTATTCAATAAATCACCTTCCGCTTTTTGGTAAAGTTCACTGGTCATGTTTAGCAGTCTTCCTGTTACTGGCATTGCTCTTCTAAAGCCCATCAACCTTAAAACAAGACCGAAATGTTCGAAAAAATAAACTAGAAACTAAGAACTTAAAAATTTTGCTTAATACTTTGTATTATATTTGTATTCCGGGCCATACTATATAATTATATCTACGAAGAATTAAAAAAAAAGAGGTTTAAAAATAAATATAAGAGGATGAACATTATACGGGCTTGAATGTAACTAGTGTAGATAGTTGAAAGTTACACCACCACAACCACAATAGAGCAGCCACCAGCATCATATCCAACTTTCTACATCTCAATTTAAAGCACAACTTAAAATACTAACTTTGTTTAAGTACATACATGTGGGATCATATTCTACATACGTATATATAGAATACCAGACAGGAATGACAAATTTTCATGCCTCAGTTTAACAAATTACCACATTTTTCTTATGCTTGTCTCCATATCCTTTTTCTCTACAAATGTAACTAATATCGTATAATATTACCACCGCCACTACTAGCTCGCCACCGTCGGAAAAATGTAAAATCCATAAACTTTACTAAGATCATATATATGCATGGCAACGCTAACAGAATTTTTGCAAGGGCTTTATCAGAAAATAAACGACTCTTTCAATTTTACATGCAACTTCTCTCAAACACATACACATACAAAGTTTAAGTCTCATAGTATCAATATTCGTCCACACACACACAGTCATATATATTCAATAAAATGTAAAAAACACGCATTCAAGAGAATGGAATGAAGAAATCAAAGGTGAAAAAAAAGTGGTCCAGTTCGTACCTGTCCAAGTGGAAGGCGGCAATCTCCGCATTGTGACGTTCGAAGTCTGTGAAGTAGAAGTGATTGGGAAGGGTCTGTTGCTCCCTGGGGAACCTGCAACATACAGTAGAAAAAATATATATATGTATAGCATTGAACGTGTCACGTATAAACGGTGTGCGCCGTCCCCGGCGATGTACACACACACATACACGTAGACGTGGATATCTTGACTACTGGGAAGCCACAAGTGAATAAACAACACACAGGACACTCTTACCACCCGCCCCCACACATACACAAAACACAAGATTTGCTTGATTACATTCGCTTAAGCAAAAAGAAGAATAAAATGGTAAATTGTGTTGGCTGGGTGTAACGAATACCAAATAAAAAACAACATATATACATATATAAGCGCTCAGGGGCGGCTACACAACAATTTCAAACTGTAAATAAGCTTGTTGGATTTTCTGAAAAATTATTCAATGCGGTCCTGTACTAGTCCATTTACTTTTCGTTCGCTACGGGTTTAACTTTAAATAATTTCTCATTTTCTTTATTCATTTGTATATTAAAAAGTACAGGAAAATTGTAAAGCTTTTATTTCGATGATATACACCTGTGGTTTTTCCCCGCCGCCAAAACATATTATAACGATATTTTTTTCAATTCTTCTTTCTTGACTTCTTATATACGCGAGTACGAATCAAATGAAAAAAGAATGAAAACTTTGTAAAGCTTTAAAGTTTTACATTTATGATAAATATCAAATTACTCGTACAGAAATTCGAATTTTTTTATTTCGTTATATCTTCATATCTTGTATACATTGTGTGGTTGTTGAAGAAAATTTCGTCAACATTAATTAATACTCTTTTATATAATGTTTCCGTTTTCTTGTGTTCATCTTTTTTTTTTGTTCGACCCACTTACTTAAAACACAAAAGCTTATGAAAAAGTTATTTTGTTTTTTTGGCGAGAGTGAAATTTTATTTCTGGTCCATTTTATCAAGATAAAATCTGTGTGTATATATGTTTATATTTCGTGAAGGGTCTTGAATTTGGCCCCATCATGCATGCATATACATGTGTGCCAGATTATAGCAATCTCGTATATAAGAGAGGCGATATATTCAACGAGAAAACGGTTGTAAAACACCAACCAATTTATCAGGTAACAAAATGAGAACGTTTCTGGCATATTTACACGTAAATTTTGACTTGTCGACAATATGTTTAACATTTCTTTTAACCACACCGGAGAGAAAAAACGACAATGTTTAAGTAAACAAATTTATTTCAGTCAAAATTAAATTATAAACCACGAACGACAAATAGAGGGTGGAGGAAGAAAAAAAAAATTGTTAATAAACAAGAGAGCGGAAAAAATTTTTTTCTCTGTAAATAATAAATTATATTTATAATCACAATGTTTATAACAACGGCAAGATAATTAAATTCTCCTTCACATCACAGTCTCCTTTTTCACCAGACAAATGTTTGTGTGTGTGTGTGTGTGACTTAATTTAATCTTTTAACACCCCCACAATTTACCTTAGCTTGTCAAGTAATTCATCTACATAATTGAAAAGTTTTTGGCCACGACCGAAATTAAGTCTTAATTACACTACTAGTGGGTGCTATTATAATTATATTATCGTTTGGGCCGAACAACTGGCCCCACACTTTTATGCACAATTTCGTCGAGATGGTCCCGTTGACGGCAATTCCACCCCCCTCTTATACAATTTGCATACATATCCTTTTAAAAGTTCGGAAATTATACAACATGTGTGGCCCTAAAAACTGTGTAACTGTGATTCATTTTTATTAAAAAGCCGGTCCTGCTTGGCCAAGAACGAATATGATGGGCAACAATAAGGGTAAACGTGGTACATGCCTCGTCAGTCCGATGTCAAACAGATTAGGCACGTTTTCTTTACGAACCCCTAAAGTTATTTCTATATATATACGTATATAAAAGGGAAAAACTCACGTCGCAAGAAGAGCAACACACAGAAAAAAGAACTTTTTAAATTTTATGATATACTCAAAATGTCTTGTAATTCATCAACATTACAAAACATATTACATGTCACGCATCCTTCCTTTTATACGGCTTTTTTTTTCGAAACTCTTCAAGATGCCACTCTGTGATTTCACATAATAGGGTATATAATTTATTAGCATTGCGCATCCAAATGACTAATTTAGCATTTTTTTACAATATTTATCCATTGAAATGCATTTATTAAAGTGTGATTTATATTTAGGCATTGTTGCTACTTCCTACCAACAGTAAAAGATCAACGATAAGTCCGTTTCACATTATTCTACCATGGCCGGATGTCCGGTTTACATGGTAATTTAAGTCTTCCTTCTGATGGGGGTGTAATTCTTGTTGCTCCCTTATATTCTCCGTGATTATGATTACACCGGATTACAGTACTTAGTTAATACCATACTATGGAGCTTTGCATATGGTATGTCGCCAACTTTTGCACAACCCTCTACATTTGGCTTACAGTTTCCAAACAACATGCCTTTCTGCCGGTATTTACAACTTTTGCCAAATACGTACTTTTTCATACAACATTTTAAATCCAGTTATTTACTATCAATTTTAAACAACATGTCCATAGTAGATGGTTTATTTAAACTTTGTGTGTATGTTTTGTGATGTATTGTTGGGACAATATACTAGCTTGTAAACATTACATTTCACCAAACAATTGGAAATAATGTTAAGATACTTGATGTTCTCATCAAATAATGTGTATTTACTTTGCGAACGTAACATTGTTATCTAGATAAATCGGTCTGTTGCAAGAATATATTGCATTGAAAGGATCAACACAATAGCAATAATAGTAATAATAATACAAATTTCCAACATAGTTATTTATTTGTTTTGAACAAGTACGTTTGTAATGTTATCAATCATTACACGTTGTACAGAGTGTTTAATGAGAAGGGTTGCTCGATTGATCGAGAATTACATCTAGTTTGGAGGAAAGCGTAAAAAACTAAACTAATTCAAGTAGAAACGAGTGCTATGAAGCCATCCGATCGTTTCCATAGCGACAATTGTCTTAATCAACAATATCCATAGCAACGAATAAACAAAATTTAGAAAAAAGCTTTATTGTTTGTGTCTCAACTGTGCTATGAAGCTATTCGATCGTTTCTATAGCAACGATTGTCTTAATCAACAAATTTCCATAGCAACGAATAAACAAACTTAAAAAAGCTCTTTATTCATAATTTGAAAACACCCTGTACATATTATATAGAGCTATCGTGGAAGTAATATGTGTGTGACAAGTCAGTAAATTAAAATAAAAAACCTGGCACGTGACACCATCAACTTTATCTATAACACATACTCAAAGACTATATATACGTATATTGGGGGGTGAGAACATTAGAATTGTGTATGTGTGGGGGTGGTGGTTACATACATATGAAAATGGGGATGGGTTGGTTGGTGGCGATATGGAAATATGGTATGTTTAAATCGCTGGTCACGTACAACTAGGACCGATTCGTTATCTCTTGGTTCATCCAGTGGCGTAGGACATTTCAAACCGCACGAATATAATGTCATTTATACTTTCCCATACATAAAAATCACATTTTTAAATTGCCTTTGGGACTTTCGACCATTCCATCCCCCTCTCTGTCTCTCTTTTTCTCCCTATTACCGTATTATACATAATATTTTTTTTATAATCCAATTCATACAGTTAATTTTTCCTTGTTCAGTAAAAGAATATTATTCCAATATTAAAAATAAGGATTTTTATAATGCAATATAAAAATAAATTATATATTTTTAGATAAATAGCTATCAAACATGTGAAACAACAATAAACTTTGATTAAGCAATATTTTTCTATATAGATTGAAAATTTAAGTATATAATAACACAATGTATTATATATGTATATAAAATGTGTATACATTTAAAATTAAATGAAGGAACAGGGTTAAAAAGAAAACTTTAACAGCATACAATTAAAATTTACCAAAGTAATTTAGCTTCTAACTAAATTATTGTTAAATGAAAATTAAATTACATCAAAACATATACAAAACCATAACATCTAAACAATAATACGTATATATTCTCTTTATACATAGTATGAGAATATATTATATGGGGGTGGTATAAACAAACTTGTGTATGTATATGTGTGTGTGTACATCATTGATGTGGTGTAAAGAAGCGTATGCTTATTCGAATTATAAACTTAAAAAGAAGATTTCCAACTTGCTTTAATATGCCATTTGAGGTTTAGTTGTTGCAGACTTACCTCATTGGTTTGAAAAGGGCTTGCAAATCATTTGGATAGTCTATTATTAATTTCAGTTGTGTACCGCCAGTTTTTTGTGCTGAAAAATAAAACAGAAAATCATATATACATACATATATGGTAGAATAAAATGTGGACGTCATTAAATTTTTGCTATTTGATATTAATTGAAGAGGATTTTACTTTTAATCCATAGTACTTGGACCTTGTAATATAATACCGTACGGTTTTCAAACAATTTTACAATATGTACATCAAATATTTATAAATACCGATTTTTCATTAGGTAATATATATTTTTATAAAAGTAGGTAGATGCTGGAAGTTTCATTTTTTTTTGTTGTTGTTCCGCATTTTATCAATTTTCTATAATCACAAAATAAAAAAACAAACTCTTATTGGATATTATAAGATCTGACATCATATTTCAATATTATCGTACAAGTTGATCGGACTTGCCCAGCTTTTCCCATTTATATTTATTTTATATTCGGGTCCGTTTTTGTATATTATTGTTATTTATATCAAAACCGAAAATCTGGTGTGTTTCACTTATAAATATTTTGAATAGAAGATGGATTTAATACATTTTCGTGCTAATTTTGTGTGTTTGTGTGTTGATTACCGGTCTCTTAAGGTCTATAATTGAAAACCTTACCAACCATTCATCACCACTGCCACACCAGAGTGGCCTTACAAACATGACAAATGAGCTTTTTGTCACCCAAAACTATAATATACATCTAAAATTTTCTTAAAATTCATTCAACTTCATATATTCACGTATACATATTGGGAATTTTCAAATACAAACAGAGACAGACACTCCATGTTACAAAAAAAACTTCTTTTAATATTTGATTTTCCCTCATAAAGTATATACATAAAAGATTGATTAAGTGTGGGCCCTTTCTTATACAAATTTTCTACAATAAGTCATTATAATGTGTTATAAAATCACGGTAAGTTCATTTTTATTAGAGCAAAAAATTCGTGAGCTTCCTGAAAGTATAAAAAGTAATTTATCTTAAAAACTGTTAACCCTTATGGGTTGTTATACGTTGATATATACAGTGTGTTTCGACATAAATGCGAAATAATTAAAAAGGGGAATTCATTAAATTTTTATAATTAGTTATAGACCTTCAAACCCATCAAAAAAATACGTACGTAAAAGTTGGAACTTTTGAGTAATTTGCGAAAAAATCAAAGCTGGATTTTTGACAGTTCGTAACTTTTTAGTTTAACAATTAATTTCAAAGTGTTTGGGCTTATTTTGTAGAAATTTTCGTAATAAAACTTTTATGTTATATACATTTTTTAAATTAATGTTGACATTTTTGAGTAAATCGAAAAAGCTCACATTTATGTCAAACAAAACCACCCCATAACACATTATTTCGTATATTTCGCTCATCCTACTTTCAGCTAATAAAATTTCTAATTGAATTACTTAATTTCAACCCTTATTAAACAACAAAATGTTGTATAGAGAAATTAATTTTCAATATTTTAAACATTTATTTCATGCAAGTTTGTCGGACAATTAACTTCAATTTGCAATTCTCTAAGCCCCATTATACCATTATATTGCCTTCATATTGTGTCAGATTGTGTATTATATTGCAAAATGGAATAATATGTAACCGGACAAATAAACAACTCAATCTTAATGAACAAATCATCACAATTTCATCATTTTCACAAAGAATCTAACAAATATTACAGTTCTGTATATTATTCTTTAATTTCAAACCGGTTTCCATAAATTTGTTAAAGCCTGCATGCAAATTCAGCGAAAAATTAATAAACACGTATTCATTAAACAATTTCCCGAAAATTATTCATTCATACACTATTAAAATAGTGTGTATACATAGTAGAGAGGCACTAATTCCATCCAATTCGGTTAGTAAATCAAACAAGTGCTTTTATCATGTGTGCACCCATGGCGTATTTGCAACAAATGAATGATGAAATGGGCCACCATTAACAGAATTTTGCACGCTACTAGCTAAAACCAGCCCCAATAGTGCCTC
>SSSI01005286.1:10707-38140 GCA_004796505.1 Oryzaephilus surinamensis
GTGGGAATAATTTGTATTCTGGTGGCATTTTTTGATTGCAATTATTTTAGATTATCTGAATTTTCAAACGGAATTGAAACAACCGACAGTTCGACTTGTTAACTTTTATAGTTTTTGTCAAATAGTTAGTGGGACTTAAAAAAATAATAAAATATCAATCAATCTAAATCATATTTCGGTATCGAAATCTTGAATCTGAATTTTTCCGATACGTACTAGAATTTAGATTGCCACGGGAATAAGGCTGATTGTGTCAGATTGTGTATTATATTGCAAAATGGAATAATATGTAACCGGACAAATAAACAACTCAATCTTAATGAACAAATCATCACAATTTCATCATTTTCACAAAGAATCTAACAAATATTACAGTTCTGTATATTATTCTTTAATTTCAAACCGGTTTCCATAAATTTGTTAAAGCCTGCATGCAAATTCAGCGAAAAATTAATAAACACGTATTCATTAAACAATTTCCCGAAAATTATTCATTCATACACTATTAAAATAGTGTGTATATATAGTAGAGAGGCACTAATTCTATCCAATTCGGTTAGTAAATCAAACAAGTGCTTTTATCATGTGTGCACCCATGGCGTATTTGCAACAAATGAATGATGAAATGGGCCACCATTAACAGAATTTTGCACGCTACTAGCTAAAACCAGCCCCAATAGTGCCTCATCGGTAATTAAGTACATAGATTTGATAATTATACAGTTGCGGTATTAGGGATCAGGTGTGTGTAGCGAGGGAGGCTGAAAAGTGTTTGTATCGACTAGAAATTTTCAGCAAAACACACAAAATCAGTTTAACACTCTTGGCAAATGTTCTGCGGGTTGACCATTGCGGTGTAACCACAAACAAGAATAAATCAGGGAATAGTTACGCAATGGCTTAAATTATTTTAACAACCCCTATCTCTGCCGTATAACTCTTGTTTTAATCTAATCTTCGTATTTATGTTTGGAGAAAAAATTCTAAATATATATTTTATGTAAGGAAACTTATTTCACGGGTTAGAGAACGAAGAAAATGCGCGCAAACATTCCGAACAGGAAAATTAAAATCAGGATAGAAAATTACATTCTGTATTATTATGTCACGTAGTGTAATAATAATGATTTGAAAAAAAAATCATTCACCACCCTAAACAAATATGTATACACACAAATATGTTAATAGGATTTTCTAAATTAACATTCAAAACGAATTTGAAAATAAATTTTCTACGTGCAGTTTTGTTTGATTTTTAAGAACCAGTATTGTATAATCAATCAAATGTACACCCACACTTGGCTTTTTAATTGAAGAGGGCTGACTTTTACTATACATATATACGGCATATTATAAAGAAAAGCAGAATTTTATATGAAAAATGAACTTAACGACGACTATAACACACACTATTTGATTTTCAAGTAAAATGTAATCAGAAGAAAAAATATTGAAAGGAAATGTTTGTGACGCTTATAAAATTAATGACTTGTTATATACTAGTAAGTTACTATTAGGAAATTTTTTGGCCTACAAATTAATATCGAATGGATTGATTGACACAAACTTAAGTGGAAATCAATTACTTCTACATGATGTTCACTTTTTTTTATTATTCTTGTATAAATTTTTTTTCCTTCATTGTAAAGTAAGGAATGTGTCTATTCCTTATCAAATTCAATTGCAAAAAGCTTAACTTGACAATTTTATACTTACCAACGTGCAAAATTGGTTCGGTTATCATCAAATGGAGCAGCTGATCCACAAGGGCACTCTCTTTCGGGTACAATTCATGTTGGGCGATTTGCAGATGGAATTGATCGAGTATTGTAGCATTTTTACTGCAAAAATTATACAAATATGACATTGTAAAACCCATCAATTATTTTATACATGAATGTTAATAAATATTTACATAATTTAAATTTGAATTTCGTTGTTCAGATTTAAAATAAAACACGAAAATAGTAATTCAAAACGTTATTACTAAACTAGTTGATTCGTTGTTATGGTAATCGTTATTTAAACTAAACGATCGTTACTATAGAAACGAAATTAAAGTTGAATGGAGAAAACATCCTTAACTTCTAAAGTTTGTTCGTTGTTATGGTAATAATTGTAGAAACAATCGTTGATATAGAAACGAAATTCAAGTTGCTTGGAGAAACTATTACGTTTTCAAAGTTTTCCAAAGATTGTTCGTTGCCATGGTAATAATTGTTCGAAACAATCGTTGCTATAGAAATGAAATAAGTTGCTTGGATATATTTTGAAGTTTCCTATAACGAAAATACGAGCTTTAATTGTACATGCGATCAATTATGTTCGGATTAAAATTCATTTTTTCTTTTTTTTGAAAAAAATAACAAACTCCATTTATTTAATGCGAATTGTAGTGGCAGCAATTTGTCAACCTAATTGCCACTTTATAATGAAATTCGATTGGCTTCCTATTTCTTTGTTCAAACGCGAACTAACTATAAATCATACATCTGAACCGATAAGAAGCCGTTTATTATATGCCTTTAGAGAGATCCAAAGGTGATGTCTTTATATATATGTAGCGTTGGGGATGATATATATGTATAATAGAGAGGAGCATGGCACCTTTACCATTTAGAGGACAGATTATATACGACAGGAAGTTGCTAGTTTATATGTTAATCGTGGCTTATATATATATGACAAGTTCACTATTACACGACATTGATATGAAAACGTCTCCATATTATTGTCGACAACTAATTTGATGGCCCCAATGACTTATTTACTATGCATTTACTAATTGTTATTGGCAGTTTTAGCTTTTTTTTATGGCGGTGTCATAGCTCGTGTACGAGATTATTTTTGGATGAATTTCAAGTAGAAAACTGATAAAATTTTAAAATAAATTTAATGAAACTATGATAAAATGGATTTGTTCGTTCATTTTTTGAATTAGTCATAAATCGTTGAATAAATTGTTTATTATTTTGGTTAGATAAATATTTAGGTATTTTAAGAAAATAATCGCTTAATTATCTAAAATCGATTGTAATTGTTATTTTTGTGCAACAAAATCCACTTTTATGATGTTATTGATGGAATAAAAATTCTGCAAGTGAATTTTTGTTTAAAAATACGACTAAAAACCATATAGGATTGTATATTTATTGCAATGATGTTTAGGATTTACTAAGTTTTTATTTCGAGAAATAACAACAATAAACAACTAGGTAGAAATTAGAAATTATGTTGTGTGTTTGTACAACAAATTTTATTTATTAGAGTAGAAAATCAACAAAACTAAATTGTTAACAAAGTTACATAAACGACAATATGATAATATGTAAGTATTTACGTAAAATACGCGATACATGACAAAATTGTTGCGTTTTTAATAAAACAAAAAAGATAAAACAAAATCCCCAAACAGGATTGTTCACAATTTAAATAAACCGAACAAAAATTGCATACAAGGGACGAATTAATTTAACTTTTCCACTTTCGTTTCCATCAGTGTGAAATTTATAATATATGTATGTAGTTGTGTGTATAATTTTGACATAGAGAGAGTCCCTTCTTGATATACAGAGAGAAGGTCCATGAGTTATTTGTGAAGATTTGGTACAAGTTTAGGTATTTTGCTGGGGTGTATAATAGTTTATTTGTTGGAATGTCATTTGGTTTTCAGGGGGCTACCTATCACACACAAACACAATCGTGCACAAGTCCCGAAACACCAACATTCTGTGAATAAATACGTAGGTACAGATCTGAGTTTAAAGTGTGTGTCAATGTCGTCCCTTGTTTGCACTGAATTACCATGAACTATTACCCGAAAACCATCCCCCACAAAACGAAATTACATTACACATACATACAATGTGTATATAATGTAATTCGAAACATATATACCAAACATATTATACCATTTAGAGCAATGTATTATTTACCATATAAATGACTACAAGTAAATACGGAAGTCATTTTCTTCGTATATATTAACATACATATTTTATTATTAGTTATTGGGCCCCATAATGAAATTATTATCATTTAAATAAATATTCAAATTGTTTTTCCAATAATTTTCTCTATTATCAGTTTAATTTGAACACACAGGTAGAAAAGAGTGTTTGCAGCAAAATGGTATGAAAAGGCACAAGTTATTGTCATTTTAATGACATTATTTTATGGGACAAAGACCTAAATATTTTAACGGTTAATACTAAGTAATAGCCTGAACATCTAATTTAAAAAAATATGAGGTGATAACAAAGCATTAAATTTTCCTTCTTTTTCGTGATGCGATAAAATTTCATGAACAATTTTTTCTTTTTGCATAATTTTGTGGAAAATTATGCGAATCTCTTTTATTAGTCATATTCATGTACAATTTTTTCTCATTTCATATTGTGGTAATAATTATTAAAATTGGATAATCACAATTTAGAATATAAAATACAAATATAGTTGGTATAATAGGAAAATGCAGTCATGCTGTCATAATTTTCACACACACAGAATTAATTTAGTAAATTAAACAAATACAATTAACTAGTAACGAACAATTCATATTGTTATTAATATAAAAGAATTTTTTTAATTTCAATTTACCATAAATTGATATATGTGTATCAGTAACAATACAATCATATTCAGATAAATAATATAATATGGATAATGAACAAAAAAAAGTCCTTTAATTTACATTCATAACCCTTTTATTATTGCAAAACATGTTCTCATAAATTTTATAAAATATATTTACAAATTCGATTATACATTTATTATGGAAGTCTGAATATTTTATAAACAAAAACAAGACATTTAACATCCCTTAATATTCATTTGACACCGTGTCTTTTATAACATACATATATTGACATTCAAGAACAATTATTTCCAATGTTATATATTGTCGGATGAAAATTACAGCACTAGTGCACAAAAGTTAATCAACTGCGGCTAAATTTAAGATTAAGACTATAATCAAATATCAATTAACACACGGGTAGTGTTTTGTGAATGCACAGAATCGTAAACTCTCATTATTTTACAACCCCTTGTGACATTTCTCTCCATCTACACAGACACACACACATACATATATGTAGGTATATAAAGTGATTTGTTTGTATTTGTATGTAAGTATACGCCGCCAAACCAAAAACCACCACCTTATTCCACGTTGACGCCATATTCAAATTTAATTTATTATTCCATTATTTTTAACTCTACTTTCTAATTTATTTAGTCGGGTAATGGCATTAAAGTTTGCAATTTAACTTTTAATTATTTTCATTTTAATTCATTAATCAGGCTTTGTCGTCTTTCAATGTGTATGTGTGTGTTGTGAAGTTGAAAGGATGAAAAGGATATTGTTTCCTTCTTCTGCTGGCACCTGTTAATTGTCAACAAATGATTTTTTTAAAACAAACTCTTTGTTCAACTTAAACTTACACAAGGGGGTATGAATTTTTAACACTTTTCCATTACTCTAAAGTGAATGACAAACATTCAACTACGACCTAATTAGTTTCGATGATAGGGGAATATGGGGCAAGGTGGGAAAACGGGGAAAAGTGCAAAAATGTTATTTTGTGTCAAATTAATACACGAAATTCAATTACAAGTCGTACACATTAGAATTAACTAAGAAACTAGTTTTTTAACTTTGTTTAATTCATTAAAATTAAAATTAAGTCTGAAACCATTACTTTTTGAAGCACAAAACATTTCAAAAGCCGGCTTTAAATAATAAATTACGCAAAATTGTCTGAACCAACAACAGACGGAGCGAATTTTCCAAAAATATATTTAAAAAAAATAATCTCCCTATAGTTGTAATTGAAATTACAAATGTTCCGAGTCCATTGCGTATGACAGTGCGAAAGTGCGGGACAATATTTATAGGATTAAAAGGGATGGCAGCACGGTTGTCCGGAAATCACATTGCTTTTTACATGAGAAATGCAGAAGGGGATGAAATATGATCATTTAGTTCGCCAAGGGTTATCATCATCGTGTGTAAGGTAAGACACTGTGTGTTAGTCATATTGGAAATATATGTGCGTATTACAAGCAATTCGTATGCATAGACCCACCATCATCATCATCATCCTCGTGTAGACGAAGAAGAAGTAAAATCTTGTGTTCGTTCCACCTTATTTATTTGAATATATTTGGTATTTTCACGTGTATGTACGCGCTAATCCACCCACACCCTTAAATATAATACAAGGCCAACAAAATGGTGAATCCTCTTTGATTTACTTACTACGTTTCCGTGTTTTTTTTTCTCGTTGAAGAAGAAGGAAAAAAATTGGCCACAGCACACATTGATACTTTTTGATCCCGCACAATCTCCTTAAAAGTAATATTAAGAAAAGTGGCTTGTACAGTAGGCTTTTAAATATATAACATAGCACAGATATAAGGGGAGGAAAACCACTCGTTTAACTGCCAATAGTAATACATATATATATAAAAAATAAATATTTCCTCCATCTGTAAAATGTCTTTTCCGTATTCCGGTATTAAACTAAATGAAATAAGACAGGACGCAAAGGACCGATGTCCCTTCGATGGAATTTTATGTCTTTTGCTGAACCAGCTATATAAAGGCTCTACTATTTCTTTGTCACTTCACACACACACACGCACATGCACCCCTGAAGGCCATTGAAAGAAATGCGATAGTATGAATCGATATATTGAGGGCTCCCGTTTCTTATTATTATTTTTTTTCTCCTTTCGGCAATGAATTTTTTTTTGTATATAAACACCTTATGTCGACACTTTTCTCACTACGCGACGTGTTCGTGTGCTGAAATCCAAATCAGAGTTTGAATGAAATATTTAATTGGACATAAACCCTTAGTTATGCTGGTTGTGTTGTTGCTAATGAGATGAGCAATAATTAAACAGTGTACAACACGAATAAATAATCCCGGATTCATTATTAGCCATCAATCAAGTATTCGGCCATTTATCAATTTAGAATTCCAGTCAAAAATTGATAAGTTCCAATTTAGAACAATATAATCAAACAAAATGATATTACGTGACTCTTTTTATTTTTTGGTCAAACTAACATATATGATGACAGAATATTTGTGTGATAAATGTATTTAGGGGGTGGTTTTTACAAATTAATTACATGTGAAGAGAAAAACTATTTATACCGCATACATAGTACATACACAAAATTTGAGATTGTTTTGTGCTATTTTCATTATACATTTTGACAGTTATAAAACGAATTGGATAATAATGATATTAAGTTGAAATTGTGTGCCATATACATATTAGTCATATAATAGGTAATATATCTTCATCAAAAATGAATATACACATATATATATGTGTGTATGGGTGTAAGCAACGTGTATAATAAACTAGATTTTGTCCATCCAAACTGTATAATTTAATTAATTGTGACTAAATGAAATAACTATTATAAACGACAGGCTTGTTAAGTTATAAATGGGCCTGGATTGTTTAGAAACATATATAGAAAATGGGAGAAAAAAAGAAAATTAAGTAATTACACTTCCTTATGACTTATGAAAAAAAAAACATCAAAAAACTTGGAAAATTTGTCCGCTGTACAAAAAATTAAAACAGCGCCCTCAAGCAAACACCCTCTTTTTATGTATAAATTTTTTTCAAATAAAGTAATTAGATTTCTTCTCGAAAATGGTCACATTTTATAATTGGCACAAATGGATGGGAAAATTAATTAAATTTCTACATAATCTTTTGACCGGATTATTTGCATATATAATTTGAAATTAATTTGTCCTGTCATTTTGTATACACAGGCATATTTTTGTGTGTGTGATTATTGTTTACAGACAAATTGTATTACAATACAAGAAAATAGTAAACATCCGTTTTTTTCAAATAATAAATTAATACAATAAAATTGTTGCATCACGTTCAATGCCATTTTAAAGAGATGTAATTATGGAATCATTTTTTTTCAATTTTATTGTTCCTGACAATATAGTCCAATGCAAAAAAAAAAACGATAATTACATGTCAAGATACACCCGTTTTTATCCCACAATCACGTAAATACACAGTGTGTTACAAAACACAGAAATAATAATTAAAAATCTATTATTAATGTGGTTTGTGTGTTGCTATGGTGATAGATAATCAAAAGAATTGTTGCTAAAAGACGAAATACCATAAGTTTCCAAAGTTTTCGTTGCTATATGCTAATAGATCGTCGAAATAATCGTTGCTATAGAAACGAAATCATCAAGTTTCCAAAGTTGCTATGGTAATAGTTGGTGGAAACTTGGGTGGAAACAACCGTTGCTATGCAACGAAGTTAAAGTTCTCTCATAGAAGTTTTGAATATTATCAACTTTCCTATGAAATACAATACAAACTTCAATTGCACATGCGATGATTATGCAAATATCAATAATTTTAATGAAATATATTGAAATATTGCATCAAATGCAATAAAATTTAAAATTGTTATTACATTTTTTGTAATTATTTAATTATGTATATAGGATTTTTTTCAGGTATAACTGAATGTCATTGTGATAAAACACCCAGTATTTCTAGTTTTTTTTTTTTCAGAAAAATCCATTATGTTCGGAGTTATTATTTTAAATTAACCTTTTGTTTATATCACCGTATCCGTCACACAAAATATATATCTAATTTGTTCAGATTTATATCGTGGAAATTATTGAAATTTGTTATATACATATATACGAGTATGTATATTTATATGAAAACGAGGAAAGAATGGAATGGGTGGTTGGATGTTTTAAATTTAAGCTTAAGGAGAAACGGTCACGAAATTTCCTTGTTATATAAATATTTTTATTTGCCTGTTATAACATTCAAAAGAAAATCCCTTACAATACTGTTGTTATGTAGCTGACAATTTTCTTTTTTATATTTTATTTACAATAATAACACGTATCATAATTTTATTGTTCATATACTTATATTCTTATTCTTCGTCTTTTTTTTTCGGGCATCCCATTTTGAATATATAAAATTATATATTCGTCTTCCTGCACACATTTTTCTATACATATATATGTATTTGTGTGTATGTACAACATTTGGTGCTTTTTCCTTACACCAAAATCCACTTTAATATTCCATACGAAAGCGTTTCCGTATAATCTCATGAAATAACGCCCTACCAAAACGCATAATGTGTGTGTGTTGATGATATATATTATATATATATCTAATGTACCGGGTGTTTTGCATTTAATCAACAATATAATCAATACATTCACCACCTTATGTTGTGAAATATTCCATATTATTAATTTCAGAAAATTTCAACACGTTTGGATTTTTTTCTGCTGTCGTCTTGCAGGAATTTAAAAAGGTCGTTGAACATCCCCTGTACAGCTGTTCTATATATATAGTATGTCAATTTAATTCGGCAGGTGGGCCCCACTTGTGCATCAAGTATGGTGATGTCCATTCTTTATGTTATATTCCTCATTTTCCTTCATACCGAAAATCTGTCGGCAGGGAGCACTTGTCGACGACCTCAAAACAACGCTTAGAACTTTGAGTGGTTTATAAGGACATTTACTAAAGCCATAACTATTTCCGTAGGGATGATCGAGTTCACATCATATCATCCATATATATACGACAACGATGATATTTTTATTTGTAAACTTTGAATCATTTAAATAAAGTAAAAAAAATCGACCAATGAATTATTCAGTCAGTTTATTTGGAAATTAACTTAAACTGAAACAACGTCACAGTGTCAGCAGATTTAATGAAAATACGACAGGGTGGAATATTTTTTTTTAAGTCGACCAAAAAAAATACAAAATTATAAATCCCCTCGCGTGCCAGTTATAAATTGAGTTTAAATATAATCTACTATACACAAATCGATAAAGATAGTTATTTAGAAAATTGTTGTTTTCAGTTTTTGAATACTAGAACGAAAAGATGACATACGAATGGCTTTCAGCCAAACATAAAATGACGAAATTAACGTTTTACATGTTTTTTTTCTAATACCAACTAAATTAGTTCAACAGTGTTAAATACATTTAATATAAATAGAAGCGCATCAAATGACGAACTTACTCTAATTTCGTGTTGGTTAAATCGCCAATGGTTGGATTCTTCAAATAGTTTTCATTATTTTTCTGTATGACTGTATGGGCACGATCAATGTCAATTTTGAATTTTTCACGTTCAGCACTATCCAATATTAAATAATCGACTATATCAGAGAAATCGTCGTGTTGATGACCATTAATTTTTGATGAATTCGGTGACGAGGGTCTCTTTGGTTCTTTAACAACTGTTGATAAAGCTCCAGTATCATTGGGTAGACTTTCCTTCGATATATTCGCACTAACGCCACTGAAACATTAACAAAATAATGTTATACATTGTCATTGAAGTAATTAACATTCGTTTATTTAATAAACGGATCTTTCAAATTGGAAAAATACACAATGTGTGACAGGGGTTGTAAAAATGTAAAATGAAAAACCGTTTTGGGGTTAAAAATTCCACTATGTGCGTGTGGGTGTTTGAAATACTCGTATAAAATTATGTTACATGTCACCATGGGTATACCTAATTGAATTAGGAAATATTGTGTCCATCAATGTTTTATTATGACAAATTTGTTGGTTTTTTTGTACTAACCCTTCTGAAAAGGGTTGGGTTACATACAGGGTGTTTGGAATCGTTATTTAACATACATATTAAAAAAAACTAGTATACACATTTTTATCAAAATTAATCAAAGCTAGTCTAGTTTCTAACCGACATTCTTTTATAAAAAAAAAAAACTGGTTTTTGACCTACATTTTTATTTGTAAATAAAAATTGGTCTAGTTTCTAACACACATTCTTTTATAAACAAAATAAAACTGGTTTTTGACATACGTTTTTATTTTTAAATAAAAACTGGTCTAGTTTCTGACGCAATGTTTAATTATATATCAAAACTAATCTAGTTTTGACACATTTACATTCTTTTGTAAACAAAAAAAAACATGGTTTCTGATCAACATTTTTTTTTAAATAAAAATCAGTCTAGTTTCTGACACAATTTTATTTGTAAATAAAAAAGGTGTAGTTGCTAACCCACATTCTTTTATAAACAAAAAATAACTACATATGTAGTTTTAAACCTACATTTTATTTGTTAATAAAAACTGTCTAGTTTCTGACGCAATTTTTATTTGTAAATAAAAACTAATGAAGGAAAATTTCTAAATCACTCAAAATTTGTTAATTTACTCAATTTTACTCAAAATTTTATTTTAAAACATGCAATAAAGTTTTCTAACAAATTTTTTTATCAATTTCCAACTCTAATTAATTAGATAAAAATTTATCGTTCCTTTCATTGAAAAAAATTCGATATTTTCCTGTGTTTTGATTACAAAATCATTTCTTAAAATTGTTTTCCACCCTCTATGTGTAGAAAAATAGGTAATAATTCTATTTATTTTCTTATATACAAGTTTGTGGTGAAAGATAAATACAGGTGGTTGTTCCGCAACTCTGATATATACGTAATTTTTTACTTGGCTTTTATTTTCTACCGAATAAAGCTAGTTTTCTCAGACTGTTCTTATAAAATTTATATAGTATGCAATTTAAAATTTATAATAGCCAATTAGAAAACGTAATGTACGTATGTAGAACGTACAATTTTTTCTAAAAACGGATTATATAAGCCGTTAAATAAAAGTATTTATGAAATATTTTCGGTGTATTGTATTATTGTGTATTATTTTTTTCTTTCTGTGAAGTTAGTATGTATTATAGTTATTGAAATGAAAGTGAAAGAGGTCGTGGGAAATGCAAAAATAAAAACTGAAAGGAAAAACAAACAAACAACCTATCTACCCACATTATTATAAAAAAAATGATAAAATGATTGCATTGTAAATATATCTATAAAAAAATTGTTATAAAATTGTTTCCGATTTCACACGAATTAATGTTATTACATATTTATGATCTTTTTAATCGTTTTCACTTATTTGTGGAAAAAAATACGACATTAATTTGCTGTATTTGTTTCTTCCGTCATACTAATTAACATTTCAATTACAAAAAATTGTTTTACTACCTGTAAAACTGATATACGTATTCAAATATCGGAATAAAACAATGAATTTAAATATTTTTACAGCTATGTACGTACATATTTGTTTAATTTCTAATTAGTAGAACTTGAAACATTAATTTAGGCAGGTTTATTTTTGAAAAAAGTAAATGCGATTTTATTTACGAGCGCAACATTTTCCCGTAAACATTTTTGCTAATTATTTACATATTACATATTCCTTCACCCTTTTCACATACCCGAAAATATGTTAAATTTTTTTTTACTTCAATGGTAACATTTTTACACTACGTTAATAAAACTCATGAATATTGAAATAAATTCAAGGTTCCTTTAAATGCGAAAAAAAATAAAATTGAACGTACTATACAATGTAATTATTATTTATTAAAAAGAATTTTTATTTTTCGGT
Source organism: Oryzaephilus surinamensis (assembly GCA_004796505.1). Lineage (NCBI taxonomy): Eukaryota > Metazoa > Arthropoda > Insecta > Coleoptera > Silvanidae > Oryzaephilus > Oryzaephilus surinamensis. Next base: position 23,220 of record SSSI01005286.1, read on the forward strand.
TAAAAAATCTTATCGTTAAATGTTTTTGAGATAAATTCAAAACCGCAGTGTTTAGTTTTTATACATTTTATTATAATTTCGTGTATAAAATAAATATTATAAAACGTTTTAAAATACAAGATTGTGTGTTTTTCCTATTTGAAATTGTAATAAACAATTAATATACACAGTGTGTAACTAGTTATTTACTTAATAAAATGCACATCAAATTAAATTATAGTACGATAACCATTTTGACCTTCTATGATATATGCTGGCTTATTACACAAGAAGTTAGCACTGTTTAAATTAAACGAATTTTTTACGAAAATTGTACAGGAAAGTTTGTTTCTGGCAATAAATTGTGATTAATGTTAAAAAATAACGTTAACAACAAAACTAAACTAATTTGATGACTAATTCGTTATTACGATTCTATAAAAGCCGGCCCTGTACAGTTTCATTTAAAGGAAATTGCAGAAAAATTACCAGCACAATTTCGTTCATGCATTTCTAATAATAATTATATACCACAGTAGGTAACATACATATATAATAATATAAAATACATAAATGCATAAATTACGTTAAAAGAATTTATAATAGTTTTAATTTAAAACAGATAGAAAAATAAATTCATCTGTAGAAAATGATGTTATTCTTGTTCTTGAAAAAAAGCGAAAAATACAAGCTTTATATAAGCCTTGTACCTACCTCGTTTTTTTTTAATATGAAATTATAATTTCATATAATTGCAACCTTTAAGCCACAATTACATTAGTTTAAAGTACAATCAAATTGGTATTAAAATTTTTATTTTATTTTCCAAGAAAATGTAAATGTAATAATAAAATTCTAATTTAAATTTGATACCCTTTAGGGAATTTTTTATCCACTCTAATATATTAATTACACCGATAAGGTAGTAATTAAATAAAAAATAAATATAACGATAACAAAAACCGGCTACCTGTGCGTTTTTTGTAACAGCCTGTTACGGAAACTGTTGTAGGCGGAATGGGGCCCTTCCGGTTGTACAACATACTTAATCCTGCCATGGGACGCGACCAGATGTTTTCCCGATAAGCCCAAGTCCATCTGTATGTCCACCACTAATAACAATGTAAATAAAACCGCCACCACACTAATGCCAACCACCAGTCGTTCTTTCAATTTCATTCCAACACGGAACATATTGTTGTTTGGTTGCGAAATCACCACCAAATCACCGTTATTTGTCTTATTATTATTATGTTCTTCATTTGATTTATTCACGCAATCGTCCACCACTTGTCTGTTATCGTATTCGGCCGATGGTGGTGGTGAAAATTTGCTTTTTTTATTTTTTCGTCTAGTATTGTCGGCGGGATATAATAAATTCGATTGACTTGTTGACTGTTTGAATTCAGTTTGCCGTTTGATGATAATTGATTGATTGTCTAACGATAAAAATTTGTTATCAGTTATTGTTTTTGTATTATTAGATGCAGTCTTTTGAATTCTCTCATCAACTTTATGCCACTCACTAACTATTCTATAATTTTTTAAAATATCACTATGTAATTTATTGGAATTATAATCGTCGGCTGATTTGGATTTCTTCAAATATTTTCGTGACAATTTCGGGCTATAATGGTCTTGTAAGTAACCCTCTGTTAGATAATTTTCTTCGTTTCGTTTTTTTGTTAATAATGATGGTGTTGCACCATGTTGTTGTTGTTGTTGTTGTTGATGGAATGTTTCTGGATGGGCCGCATCGATGATACATTGCAGCCCAATAGATTTATTATTAGCCAGAATATTTTGCTAAAATTACCGTTCCATCAGCCATAATATCTGGAAAAAAAGGAACACAACGAATCATTCAATGAAGATGCACTTTTCGTTGTATAATTTTCGTTTGTTGACATTATAAATAAAATAAAAAAAAACACGGTAATCGATTATTCAGTGAAATTTTTAATTGAAGCGAAACACGGTTTATTTGTACTCATTTTTCTGACCATAGCAAATTTCTATTTTAAACAATTATAGAATCATTTTTACAACTTTTTGTATAAAATATTTGATGGTATTGTTTTAGCACACGTTATCAAAACGTGGCCCACCAAATACGTTATAACAATATATTTATAATTACAAATGATTTGTTAATTAATGTCTATAGAAAACATTTTTATTTACGACGAATTTAGCACAACAAACGCGAAACATAACTGTATATATTGTTTTAAGAATTTAATTAAAACAATATCTGTCCACAGTTAGTTAAAATACTTTTTGTCTTAACAAAGTTTTTATTAAATGTTTGAGATTTTTGTTTAATGATAAACAGCAGCAGAGGCCAAAGTGGCCTTCTTCTTCCATTTCGTTCAAGGGTTGCATAAATAAACATGTATAAAAGGCACACACAGAGAAATTCTTTCTGAGAACAGTTTTAGTTTTATTATTGCCATCACACACAGCATCCACATACAAAACTTGGGTGTTTATGACCAGTAGACTAATCAAGTCATGTTTATGTCCCCCTTTTTTTACCTTCAACGACATTATTGTAGATTATATCGCTCCATAAAAATTCTAATCATGCATATGTGTTAGTACGACTAACACATATACACTCACATTGTCAAACTAAACCCTTTTATAACAAATGGAACCGTGTTGTAAGTATTTGAAAATGCATTATCGACACAATTTGGGAAAAAGACATTAAAATCATATTTTAAACTACTTAATTGGTATTCTTGGGGCAATGGACTGTTTCATTGTTGTTTTTTTATTTGCTTAAGTAATGATATAGTTACTCTTATCAAGATTTGTCGTATTTGGTTAACAAATGAATGAGGAAATTTGTTAAGTTTAACTATTTTTCTAATAATACAGGTTTGATTTATTCAAAGTTGTATAATTCTTGAATAGAATGTTAGATTTTTATGAAATTTTCAAAAAATGGCCTATTATGTACCTTTTATAGATTGTGTAAGTTTAGAATAAATCGGCTACGTAATTTTTGAAAAATGATTAATTTAAAGATATTTAAACTTTTCGTTAAAGATAAATTATATTTTGTTCTATATTTGTTTAAACACATCTAACTTGTAAATGAAACAACAGAATTCGATCAAATTTTCACAAAATGACCTTCTAAGTACATTTTACAGATTGTCCAAGTTTAAAATAATTCTATAAAGTAATTTTCGAGATATTATGTATACATATAAGCATCGTAAACAATTTCATTAAAAAGTGCGCAAATTTATTTCTTCTTTTGTTTCAACATACAATAATTTTGGAACAAAATTTCCAAATTTGATAAAATTCACACAAAATGGCCTACTAAGTACCTTTTACAAATTGCGTAAGATTAAAATAATTCTACACATTAGTTTTCGAGATATTACGTATATAAGTATAGTTAAAAATTTCATTAAATTGAAGCCATATTTACATTTTTCTTTCACATTCATTTAAACATATCTAATTCGTAAATTAGAGTTCAGAATTTTATAAAATTTCCACGAAATGGCTATCTAAATACATTTTACAGGTTGTGTAAGTTTGAAATAATTCCACAAAGTAATTTTCGAGATATAACGTATACAAACATAGTTAAAAATTCCATTTAAAAGAGCGCATATTTATTTCTTCTCCATTTGCTTTAACATACAATAATTTTCAAACGAGATATGATAATTTAAAAAAATTTTCACAATATGACGTACAATGTACAGTTTCTAGACTGTGTAAGTTTGAAATGTTTTGACAAAGTAGTTTCCGAGAAATGATATCGTAATCAATTTTCTCCATAAAACCTAGAAATTGTTCACAAACAACATATACACGCTCAATTTTCTATTAAAACGCAAGGAAAAGTGTATTTTTGATCTATTTCACTGCTCATTTTAAATATATAATTTACTTTTCTTGTACATGCATGATATATATCTATAATAATAATATAAACATGCAATAGTAGTGAAACTATATCATCTAATTGCTTGGCAATGCTCGAACAACCCTCCAATTTTCACGTACGTGCATCCACATTATCAGTTTGTTTGCAATATGCATTCCAAACAAGTAATTTTAATAAAGAAATTATACTTTGTCGATGGTTTTTATCAATTCTTTTCGCTGATGTGTATGTTGTGGAAAATGCATGAAGAATAACAGATTGTGTGTTCAAGCATTTCCAATTTGTCCATATTGGAAACACGAAATGGAACTGACAAAAAAATATATAAAGAAAATAACATAGAACAAATATGAAAATTGTAAATCGAACAATAAAAAGTGGAAAAGACAACACAAGTCATAATAATATTGTTTGCGTATATCATATAGAAGATTTTCGTCTTCGATATAAATATAAGTTTAAAAGAAAATATTTGTGAAAATCCGCGGTTTGTTCCACGAAAAATAAAGGGGGAAATACAGTTTATATAATAATATTGATAGATTTTTAATTGTACATAAATTTCTAAACAAGTTTTCGTTTTTAATTAATAATATACAGTATACTAAAATATATACTGTTAACGAAAATAATCAATATAATACGTAAGTGTTATTTATGTATATTATATAGAAAAATGCAATTACTGCATTAATAGTTTTATTGTTTTTTTACCTTTCACAAATTATTCTTGTTAGAAATATTGATGGAGCGTATTATTACATATACACTATAAAAGAAAGTTATTAATAATTAATGTAAATGTATAATTTAATGTAAAACAATTATTTCAATCACAGGACATTATATTGTCGAAATGCATTTTTCGTATACAGTTCGTACTTGATAAATTTGATTCAACAAACTTTACATAATTTATTATATAAATTATTTAATATATAGGTCACCATCAGAATGTCTTTGTTATTTAAATTTCTTATTACACAACCCCATGAGAAACAAATATGCCATCATCATCATCATTGCGAGCTCATCACAAAATTTTAACATACATACATTTATATAAAATATTATATGTTGAAGGAATATGTGTTGAGTAATTAAATTTCAGTTGCTAATTTTTTCTTTTTTTTTCACTCTCTTGTTACTGTTTTGCAAAGAGCATCGTACCGGAAATATATTAACCATATATACAGAGAAAAATATTATGTAGAGAGAGTGATGTGTGACGAACAATATGAGCTGAAATCGTAATTATTTTTTGTTATATACAGAAAAAAAAACGTAGTGTTAGATGATGCAGTTCACGGACAAGGCCTGAGCTCCCTCGATAAATAATCTAACAAAATGATCGTTTTTGCAGGATGCATTTTTGCACGCCAAAACAATCAACAAATAAGAATTAATATTCAGTTTCTTATCACGATTTTTGCAATTGAAGGTTACTTTCAAGTTTAATTTAATTTAAATCATTGTTGGAAACAATTGTTGCTATAGAAACGCACCTTCGAATGAGTTGTAATCAACGAAAAATCTAAATGTTACTAGTTTTGCAACCAGTTTTCATTCAAGATTCAAGATATGGCTTTAATCAAGTGGATTTTTTCTGGAATCTGATTTGTTGCAATAGAAACGCAGTCAAATAACGAAAATCAGTAGCTGTTGCTATAGAAACTTACTTAATCAACAAAAAATTGAAATGTTACTAGTTTTTCATAAAAATTCCAAGATCTTACTAGTTCTTTTAATAAAATCATTAATTTAAAGGACAAGTCATGACCTAGTTTTAATTCAAAATACAAAAAAGCATCTTTTCCTGTTTAATAAGCAATATAATAACTAAATAAGAAATGGAAATCGATTTATTTACGTACTTAAGTAAAAAAATTTCAATTACTAAATGGACAAATCAACAAAAACTAATTTAAACAATAAATACTATATCTATTACGTAAATGTACTGATAAAATTGTATTGATAAAGTTGACAGTTTTTAAAAAATTAGCCATTTTTTCGTAATTATTTAAAAATTGCATAATAAATAATTATTGTTAGCTAATTATTATTATTATAGTTTTGTTTGTACAAAAAAATATTTGTAAATAATATGCATCATCAAAAAAATTAATGTTGTATAAGTTGAAATTATTTTTAAACATGCTCCTTTAAATAATAAAACGAAAATTAGTATTCTAGTAGTTGCGAACAGGAAATAGTTTTTCAACAACCGTTAAACTGGATAATGCATTTCCTGTAACGTGCCCTTTTGTTATATTGTGTGTTGTTTACAATTCCTATATCTGAAAACCCACCCCCTCACCCCTCACCTACATCCCAATCCGCAGCAACAACTTTACAAGAATTGTAATTTATCGTGTAATATTTCTGAATTAAGCGTATTATACTATTATATAGAAGCGAGTTTTTCTATTAAAATGGATAAAATGTATGCACATGCAAAAAGTTGCGTAAAATGCTAATTTAAAAGCCACCTTGCTGGTGTTGTACAAGAACACATATATATACATATATATATTGTTTTCATTTTATTAACTTAATCTACCCCTGGGCATATCTTTGGCTTTAGCCCCGTATATATACAGTTAAACATTAGCATACTTATTTGCTAAATGTTGGGCCCACCTCCCGCAAAACCAAAAAAAGAAGAAAGATTATAATACAGAGAAGCTGTTAAAAAACTTTTTAAATAATTAAAAACTTGTAAAGACTGCCGGAAAATTACTTTTTAATGAATAATTTGTTATATATGGTATTTATATTATAGGGGTAGTACTTAAGATACGCGTAAGAGGGTGTACATTACAACTTTCGACTATAATATGCAATAGAGATAAAGAACGTCTTCTTTCTTTTAACTTTAATTATTCCTAACTAATTACGAAACAATGAAAAGATAAATTCGGAAACTGGCAATAAATTCGTTACGAAACGATTCTATTGGGAATCAATTTGTTTATAACACACCTCTACGATTCTATTCACCTTGTTTTGTGAATTTTTCACCCGAAAAAATACAGTTTTTTAACACAAAATTCCCCCAACATTCTTTTATCAGGAAAAAATACTCGTAATAAATTTATGCCTTGAAAATGTTTTGTAAAACTTAAGTTATGAAGGAGTTTTAAGTTGAAAGTTTTCTTTGTAAAAGCAAGAAAAAATTATTTGAAATTATTTTAGATTATTCGCCAAGTTTCAACATTAAATTCAATTAAAAACGTTTTAAGTACTGAATTCGAAACTAGACAAATTTGTTCATAAAAGGATTGGATAATTGCTGGTTTTATTTGTTTGTTTTTTTGGATATTTGTTGACATATTCATTTACAACAATCTATTTGTGTCCCAAGTTTAAAAATAATGTTTGTGGGAGAATAAAAACTGGCGTATACATTTTTCTACAAATCTTAAAATATCGCGTTTTATTTTTATGAGGCGCCGTTCAGAACATTATCTATTATTCAATTAAATTCAGTATATTAAAAAATTTGAATAATACATATGCAAAACGAATAATATTGTCCTGAACGGCCCCTCATACATATATTTTCATTTAAATATTAAATATCGGTTAATTTTAGAAATTTCAACAATTTTCAACGATAATGAGCGTAATTATTAAGTGCATTAACCGATTATCATACAAATGGAATGCATTTTAAGAAAGATTAAGAAAAATTGTGAAAACAGATTAAAAACTAAAAACGGGTATCCAGTTTTGGGAAAACGAAAGTGAATTCCAATCGGAGTGATTTATTGTCACATTTTCCGTTATTAGGTTTCCTCGAAACACAGTTTTCCCAACAAATTTTCCCAAACCGAGAAAAGTTGACCTGTTGAAAAGTTCTTTAATGCAAAATTAAATGTTTCGACTTTGATTGCTTTAAAGCTTTTCCAGTGTTGTTTCATTTTTTTTTTTGGGCTAAACAAAAACGTTTCTGTGTCAGGCCTATTCAGACACTGTCGGAAACACATCAAGGAAATACATAAATTGAATAAGGCACAAGGTACAAATCGAACTGTTGTAGTGAAATATAAACGTCAGCAACACGATTATTTTATTCTGTTCGTTTATTTTGTTGGCGGCGGCCCATTTTCAACGCATATACGTATAATAAAAATTTTTTATCAAAATAGATACTCGAGAGAGCAAAAATCCACAATCGAAATTAAAAAGTTATGCATATAGAAAAATGATGCAAATTATTATTCAGTTATTAATGATTTATTGAATGTGACCAATTTTGTCCATACAATTGTTAAAAATGCATTTTAAATCAACAATTGATTGCATTTCTTAAAATCAATAAAACGGCACATTTTATAAAAAAACAATTATAATAGCTCGAAACAATTTAACATAAATATGAATAGTAACAAAATAATGTTTATTGCTTCCTATGTTATGGTTGTGTAAATATTTTTTTATGTCTATATGTAAATTTCGGTTTACATTTATGAAAAAAAAAAAAAATAACACGAAATTGTGTACACAAATTTATTTTAATTTCTGTTTTAGACATTATTTAAAAAGCTATACATATAGTTGGAATTTTATTTAAACAACATATGCTTCTCGCTACATTTAAAATAATTAATAGTTTTAACCAAAACAAACGTTAATTCTGCAAAAAAAACTCTGGGAAAACTTTTCGCGAACACAATACGAAGAAATGGAACCCCTTTAATTGCAATTTATATTTTGTTTTGCTTAAGTTACACAACAAGTTTGTGGTATCAGATTAAGTGTGTCGTTTTTGGGCCCCCTTGTATAAAAATATCAATTTCCCGTGCGCTTTTCACCAAACAACTTTTCCACACAACGTTCGAATTCCAGTTGTACAAATTGGCCCCAAAACATGTTAATTATAAGCAATAATACAAACTGTTAGTCAGTTGCAATGGATGTGTATGTGCAAATGGGGGCGGCATTTGTATATCCACACATTTCAGATAATACAGCATGATGGCTTGGGGGTGGCCTTAAACAACCCCCAGTGTATATTCATAAGTCCGCCATCATGTTCTCTCTGTGTGTGTGTGTGTTTGGGGGTTATTTATGGGGGCACCATTTGTAAAGTCTGCAGACAACTTTAAAAGATGTTCAACGACAGAAAAAGAGCGATCGAAATTTTTTATTACGTAAAATTCCTACTGTTTTGATCACACCAGGTTTATTTTTAGTTTTTATCATAATATAAATAAACCAATTATTTGATAACATATACTCGTTTAGTTCAATTAATACAATTTATTGCGTTTTTTTGGACAATGGCCAGAAAGTGAAAATTATTTTTGCAAATGAAAAACTACATATAGTAGTTCAAAACGTACCTGATAAATTGTGAACATTTTCCGAACTGAATTTAAAACACACAAACTAGCCTAAAAATAATAAAGGACTTAATGGGCAACTTGGCAAAAAAAGCGTTTGTTTTGAATTTTGGGGTAAGTGTGCGTGTTTTTCGGTATATACTTGAAAAGCGAACGCGCTACTTTGGTTCAACAACGCCGCCACATGACTAACTGAATGAAAACAACACAAAATGTGAGTAGAGTGGAAATATAGGAGAGAGTTGTCGGTGTGTGTGTGTGTGTGGAGGCAAAGCCAAAGGCTACTATAGATGCGCGCCACCCCCACAACACTTTGGCAAATTTACCGTGGCGGCCGCCGCCGCTGTGGTGGTGTCATCGATGCAATCAATCCAATAACAAGAATTAATCAAATCGAAAGATTTTTGTTATGTTTTTGGCGCTGCCGCCAAAATTTAAATTATTCATTTCACAGCCTACTTAATTCATTTTTAAATGGTGTTTAAACTAGCCTAAACTGCCTAAACTATATAATTTTTTAATTAATTCATTTAATATTTTTGTAAATATATAAAAAAATACAATGTACAAAAGAGGTACTCTCACTTGTGCGCTTTTTTTGTATTAATTACGAGTAATTAAGCACAACGAAAAATATAATATAGAAGGTGTGAGAAAAATGTTGAAATAATTTTTTTGTTTTATTTTTCTCTCTTTTATATACTGTATATTTTATATATATATGACAATTTAATCCCTATATATTGGAAAGAAACAGATTACACACGTGATAATGTTATTGGAAAAGTTTCTTATTGTTTTATATACTGTTGGTGAAGAAAATAAAGTGAAAATAAACGTCTGGGGGCACATCTAAATACAATCAAAGTTACGAAAAAAGGAAATTACATCTTTAAGCACTTTTGACATACAACAATTAACTCTAATTTTAAGTTCTTTTTATATAAACATTAATTTATAAACTTAAATCAGTTACATAAATATTTGAAGCTTCAAACAAACCGAAAATCTATGCGAAATTGTGACGTCACTATTAAAAATATGAAATTTTTTGACATTTTCAGTTAAACTAAATTGTAGAGGCTTAAAAAACTGAAATAAATTCGTTAAATTACGAAAATCTAGTAGATTAATTAAAATCCAACTGTTTATTGCTAATTACTAAAAAATTTCCAAGAAAATTATCAAAATATGACGTCATTAATTAAAAACATGACAATTAAACGAGTAAATTTTATCTAATTTTCAATTAAACAAAAGAAATGACTAAAAGGCGATTAGATCTTCACTTTTCAAACTAATCACCTCGAAATCGTTCATTCGTGACGTAATTAGTGTAAATTGTGTTACAATTCTTCAAAAAAACAACAAAGTAATCATTTAAGTAACGAAAATTAATTCGTATTTACATCACTAAATGCGTTCTTTTTGAATCCACGATAATTTTACATACATTACATGTGGTTACAACTTCTGTATGGTAAAACTGTAAATATATATCTATATATATATACATATGTGTAGACTTTCCACAAGTTCCTGTTCTCCTGATACGTTACAAGCAAATTTGTTACATTGTAGTTGTTGGTGTAACAACTACTACATCCGATGTAACAAACAATATAATCGTTACATTTCACTTATTTATTGTCATGTAATTACGTACACAGTGTGTGGATTTTAATTCGAGTTTTTTCTTTCATATAGATTTATTGTTTTCGTATTAAGCCACTTCTGTACGGCTCATTTCTGGTGTAAATGAGTAGAAACTACCACCAATAAATGTATATATAAAATATAAATAAAACGGTGATGAAAAACAACTTTATTGTAATTCTTCGGTATACCTTCTGGAAGTTATGCTCGCCTGGCTGGTAGATCGTAAGAATATGCCATTAATTCGTCATAAAATGACGAAAATTAAACGTGTAAGGAGCGGAATAAAACAAATCGGTGTACAAATTTAAAATATATATATATTTCTGTGTTGTGTTCTTCTGTTATTACAATAATATACAAATAAACTTTAATATAATAACACCTAAAGAAATTATCACTAAACTTTTAATTTGTAATTACAATTTAAATTCTTAAATCAATATTTACAAATATATTAATTAATTAATTGAACAAAATATATATTTATAGTTAAATATAACTATTTATTTAGATTGTGAGATGATACAATAATAGAATAATGAGTATTCCATACGAATTATATTTATTACATAAAAAAAATCCATCAAAATTATAAATATATACAGAAAAATATATCATCTAAAACCCATCATCATATACAGAAAAAAAAAACAATAAATAAATTTTGAAAATTAATATATTTATAACTATTTTCATCCCTTTGTGCATTATTATATATAAAAAAAATTATTATTGCATTCAATCCATAACAAACAGTGCAAAAAATAATTATATATACAATAGAAATCTACAAATTAAAATCACAATTTCGCTTTACACAAAAAACTCGCTTGTTTGTATCGAATCTCCCTCAGTTTTTTTCTTTTTTAAATCACAATTTAAACTTAAAATATACGAATGTATAAAATTGATTGGTCTTCATCTTAAAGCAAAACAAAAAAATCCTACAAATCGAACACTAAATTGGTGAACAACAGTGAAATGTAACATACAAGGCACTTGGCAACGCAAAAATTCTCCTTGTACTAAAAAACTACTTAGTTTTGTGTTTATTGTGTGTTTAAAAATTTTCCGAATTCTCATTAAAAATTATTGACTAGCATTAGGCACTTGTGAACATTTTATTTTTATTTTTTTTGTGAAATAGTGATTGCAAAAAATTTTTTAACCGCCCCAAGGCACTGTTTCCAGTCTTTGAAAGAAGCTTACAAACTAAATTAAACAAAAAATATTTATATTTATGTTGTTAGAACAATTATTCAACAGCAAAACCACAAGTCTCTTCAACGGCTTGCGTCAATTTATCTAACAACACCTGATACGAATCATACGGTGGTATATCGATGCGATTGAAACACGTGTGCGCTTTTGGCAAATTTTGCGGTGAACAATCAACACAATGTATGGTGAATAGACGCGGCCCAGCCGCCCCCGTACTGCCCTGTAACGCTTTAAAACCTTGTAATGGTACACGCGATGAACCGGTAACAAATTGCAATAGTCTAGCACGCATCTCCTCCGTATAGGATTCAACCGCTTGCCAAAACCATTGCACCACCGGCGTATCTAATGTGCAATGTTTCAAACGTGTATGTGATCGCCAATCAGCAATATCAATCGAACCAATACCACTGATCACCAATTCCAATTCACGTTCATCAAACGGTCGTAGCGATGCAGATGGTATCAGTTCGGAGAAGCCTTTTTGTAAGGCGAGAAATTGTTGTTCAATGCCACGCATAAAACGATAATTTACATATAATTTTACGTATTCACGTTTATTGTCTTCAGTAACTGGTATTTGTGAACCGCCCGGTTTTAATTCATGTACTTTTATTGCACCGAAACTGTTATTTTCTACGGAAAATGTGGTATCTAGTACGCCGCTAATGTTGTTCTCTCTGAAATACAAAAAAAACAGACGTTATTAAGAAAATGATTGTTTTTTTTTTAAATTTCTTACAGCATCCAGGTTAGACTTCTGTGCAATTCCGGATCGACACCTTCAATATCTTGCAACGTAATCGGTTTATTCAATAATTGTTTATAAAATGGCAGTGTAAATCCACCTTCTAATTGATGATTATGGAATACAGCAATACCTAATATTCTACCAACAAAATGAAAATAGGATAAATGTTCTGGATTTATCGATGAATCTGGATTTATTTGCAACGTATAATGATCATCACGACTATATTGAAATAAACCATATTGTGGATTTAGCATTTCACGTGACAACAAATGCAACCATTCCCTGGCCACACCACCATAATCCAAACCTTCTTCACCCCGGAATTTCACCATTAAACGTTTACGCATATCTTTCGGTCGCATTTTCATTATAATACGATAACTTTCTTCGAACACTTCATTTCTGGACACTTCCAAACGACAATGGCCGCTTTGCGGTTGTAAAGCGGTTAATTCGGCACGTAAAACTTTTAATTTTGCCACTAAATCACGACGGTATTTCGGCAAATGATCGGAATCGTTGATTAATAGACCGTGTGGTAAATCGGGGTCTTGTATTGGTCGAGATCGAGGCGAAATTGGGGCTGTTGTTGTTGGCTGGGTTGTTGTTGTTGACGTAACAACCGTTAATGGTGTTGGTGTTGTTGTTGTTGTTGGTGTTGCGGCAACAACCGTTGTTGTACTTGTTGTTGTACTTGTTACAGTTGTTGTATTTGCACGTCGAAGAATATTTTTGAGTATTTGTGAATTTAAACGTGGATCAGTAAATTGTGTTGTACGATTATTGTGATCAACAAAATACACCTGTGGGAATTTAATTAGAAAAAATAAAGAATTTTATGTCATTGTAATAAAAAACACGTACTCGGCCTGAATTTGTTTGTCTCATTTCCCATCCAGGCGGTAATGGGCCTAAATGATCTAAAGCTAAACTTAATAAAGCTAAATCTTTTGGAATTCTTGGATCGTGCCATGTTGATACACCAGTTGGGATGTGATAGAAGTATACTTGGCCTTGTTGTGTCGTTCGTAATTCTAAAAACAAAGCGAAAAAACGACAATAGTTATTTGTTATACAAGTGCGGAAAAAAAATACTTGCAAAATCGAGTATATTTTGAAAAACGAGGCGAAGCCGAGCCTTTCAAAGGCGAGATTATCCAAATCTATTTCTGTCCGAGTAAAACACAAGATTTTTTTGCAACAAACATTCGAATTTATTTAATTTTTTTTAATTCAAAAATTAATGGTTGCTCAAATTTAGGAATATTTTTTGGTTGGTAATGAAACAATTGAATAACCAACTGTCAAATGTCAGTAATTGCCACAATTGCACCATAAACTTTAATTTTAAATAATTGAAGACATATTTTTTTGTTTATTTATTTAGTGTATCGTGTATATTATTATAAAATAAGTTGAATTAAAATATTGTTTTTGCGCCTCCGTCCGTATTTAGTCGTTTTGCAATCGCGAAAATCGTCTAGAAACTGCGTTTTTCCTGCCTAGGCAGGCAAAATGAAATCTAGTGCAATTTACGTTCCCACTGATTCAGAAAATGAATTGATTTGACAGATGTCAAATGTGTCAAGTCGAAATATTGTTTATTAAATTAATTTTTTTATTTAAATAATTATTGTCGGCGCAAAAAATATTGTGTTTTATGCGTCTAGAAACTCTTTTGCGAGTGTTCGTACGTTGAGGGCCTCGGCCCGCGGCCTCAGCCCTCAAAAAACTCACACTCGCAAAAGCTCAGTTTCTAGCCTTATAAAACAAATAACTATTTGCTTACAATCAAATGTTGGTTGGAGTGTTCCACCGAACATACACAAGGTGTGCATGTTCGAATCACGTTCGAGTTAAAATATCATCATTCTTCATGAACTCTGCAAGTGCAACTGGTGTACCAACCCAAAAAATTGTGTAACAGACAGTATATGCAACCATAACTGCGCTATTAAAATGATCTAAAAAATAAAAATGTCTAAAATTCTAAAAGATGAGGTTATGTTTTCGAGAAATAAAATATTTTGATTTTTTT
>SSSI01005287.1:0-35524 GCA_004796505.1 Oryzaephilus surinamensis
TATTTAAAAAAAAAAATATGAAAATCGGTTGAATATTATCTAAATTAAAAGTAAACTACGAAAGCATGTTTTTACACCTTTAGTGACAGCCCCTTAATGTTCGAATAGATATGGTAAAGCAAACAATAAATATTTAACAACATATAATCCTGATGAGAGGTCTTCCTATTTACTTTATTTAGACACTAATAACTTGTATGGAACCAGCATGTGTGAATATATTGCTGTATTCCCAATACACCAATTTGACTTTTTAAAAATAAACAGTTTCTGACACCAGGGGCTCAATTCTTGAATCTCCCAGTGGAGAATTTCTCGTCATAAATTTGACAACGTCGCGTGGAGATTTATTCTCCCCAACAAATTGTGGGTGAGATGTGAGAATTTGACATAATGACATACAATAATTTATAATTCATACAGACTACTTCAAGACTATTTTTCACTTATAAAAATAACACACTCCACTCCATAATAAAAACAAATCAAACGTGTATGTAAACTATACCTATATAGTGTAAACAAGTTTAGGGAAATTTAGGGAAAAACATAAAAGCACTAATTTATGGGTGAGATTCAAGAATAGCAAAATTATCTATACTTCAAAAAAAGAGGGAGAATTTGTCGACGACTTTTCGAATCTCCACTGTGAGAATTTCAAGAATTGAGCCCCAGGGGATGGATTTTTTTGTTTGACAATAATTTGGTGTGACATTCAATTTCTGGGATCATTTTTGGGGTGCACTTTTCAAGACATTTTATTAAAATATGACACGCATATATAAGATTTTTACTCGCATTTCTCGTGAAATGTTGGAAATGTGCGATTTGAAATTCAACCATGATAAGTTCTGTCAGTTACGTTTTATTTAAAATGACAGAAAAATATATAAATAAAAAATTTTTTGTTAAAGTTTTACACAAACACGCTTTTTGCTTTTGTTTCGTCTTTCTATATATTCCATTTTAGTTTTTTTTGTTGGTCTGATTGATATAAACGGAAATAACATCAATTTGCAAGCAAAATAAGCTTAATTTATTTTTTATTGCTTACCATTCATACAATATTATTATGATTGATGTGACATTAATTAAATTTGAAATAAGAAAATCTAAAATAAGCAAAATGTGACCTATTCGGGGGGAAAACCAGCAGGAAGATGAATTTTGTGGAACAGTTGTTCAGTTTCACATTGATCTTTTGTTGGAAATAAAAAAAATTCAATGCCAGTAGATAAAATTATTTATAGGGCTAACGACCATTTCTAGTTTTTATCTAAAAAAATTTCAATACACCCACGTTATTCATTGTTAATTAAAAGTTTCGTCTCTCTCTTGAAAGTTTAACGCAAACATACAATACAAACTTGGTAAATTTGGAAAGTAAACGTTTGGAAAAGAAGCCATCAACTACTTACACTGTTATAGAGTGAATTTGGGTCGAAAACAGCCTATGGGCTATTTTATGTTTCCAGCAAGATCAAGATTTGAACTAACCAGTATCAGGTGATAAGCTTATACCCGGATCACTAAAATATTTCTGTGAAAAAGTCAATGTTTGCTGCCTTTCTCCGATAATCATTAAAACTTTTATACAGTTCAGGAAATGCCATTCAATTAAATTGCAATTGTGGAAATTTGATCGTTTATTTTTATTTTTTAATTAAGTTGTTTCCGGAGATTTTTATTATACTGTGCAATAAAATTGTGTCTTTTAGCACTTTTTAAAAACTTTTTTAATTTATAGATCTTAATTATATCAATATATACTGAAATAAATTGTACGAAATTAAACAAATATAATTTTATATTATTATTTGCTTCGTTTTAATACTATGTATACTTTGTCGTGGAAATGAAAGCAGAACAAATAAAAGCACAGGTGAAAATAACGATAAATTGTGAACAATAAATTTCTTTATACATATACAAGTCAATAAAAATACAATATTGACATAAAATCTATTATGAGTTCGTCGGTAGGTTATATTCAATACGTAATATTGACATAAAGAACGTTTTTATTTTTTACCTCTTGTTCCCTTTTATATTATATACTCTATTTACATAATACTTGAATTTTAAATATGGACTCGTATACTTTTTCCTATAGAATTAATAATTTAGTTTTTCTTGTTTAATGTAAACAATTCAATTTTCATGAAAAATTAATAAATATTTTTATATGGAACTCAAACCGAAACAGTTCCATTTAATATTAACTCTATTATTGTTTAATATGAAATGAACAATTGATGGAAAACACGTAATGCCTTCAAATTGACGGAAAACTTTTTGAAATAACCGAGATTCCTCTAAAAAGCACCAATTTACGTTAACTATTAAATTCAAAGTTGTTTTAAATAATATATCCAATAATTATTTTCAAACTTCCTTACTGACTTTATTGTAATTTATTGAATTATATAGTAGTGAAACTCTAGAAGCATATTATACGAAACCCACCCCCGCCATTCACCAACCCTTAATATAATATGTACAAGTTTTATGTTGGGTGCGAAAATTCATTTCTACACGACTCGAGCATTAGTTTGTAATTAATTACTTTGATTTATTGGTTTAACTGTCGCAAATTAATCATAATTACAAATTCTCGACATTTAACAAAAACTATAAATTAACTGAAATTTAACAAACATTTTGATCGGTACACAAAATCTACAAAACACACCCCCTATTTATTAATAATTCCTTTAATTAAAACTTAAATTCAACAAAAATTCGATCGATTTTCTTATTTGCGGTAACACAAAGCTAAATTCTTAATTAAATCCTATTGGGTCCATCTACGATGGTCATTAGACCACGGATTAGGCCAAATGGAAACCTTTTTTCTCTGTACTTAGTACTTTGGAGTTATTTTATGACTTGCCATCATATAAATACTTAATCCTAGTTGTCCTTTAACTTGAAATTCCAAAAAACATAAACTGCTTGTACTTGTGCATAAGTAAAGAAGTTTGTAAAAGTTAAACTTTATGTAAATAACTTTTGCAGCTATTTGATCTTCTGCTTTTACTTCCAACTTTAATATAAGACAGCACAAACACACCCTCACATGCCATTTAAGCTGACTGGGTTATAATTTTAAAGTATCTTTCTGTTTTAAAATTTGAATAATTGTTAAACGGTTAAATTTAAAAGCACCACTTTTAGAGTCACCAGGGACCACCCCCTTATAGTTCCGTTTTTATTTAAAAAATTGATTAGAACATTTCAATAAAAGTGTATCAAAAGTAAATCTAACTGTCATCAACGAACATACATTAATAATAAAACCGTATTTACATTGTTCGATCAATCCTGTTATAGAATAATGTTGTTTCTATACAAGAGGTGGAAAAAAAAATAGGTCGTATGATAAAATTTTAAATTATTTTTATTAAAAGGGCTTTTTTCGCCCCCAACGGATATTGAAAAGTGCAAAGTCATTTGAATTCTGTTTGCATCGTAGCCAAAAATCGTTCTAATGGAAAAATCATAGATATATTCAAACTAGATGGAACACTAAATCAGATAACGTATGATTTAAGTTACACATGCACGTAGAAAAAACGTTACAACTTTATTAGCGTTTTTTTACGAATTTTCCAACTATAACAAGACAAATTCGATATTTGATAGTGGATGCTGCTGGTGGTGGTGGTGGTGGTTATCCCTGATGTAGTCAATTGCATTAGTGTGGAGGAAAGCCATTAGAACACAAGGGCAATTGAAGTGACAAATTTCGTTTATCTTCCAGTACCGTAATAGTCAGATTGCCAGAGCTTTAATTGCAAATGTATCAGTTATCTTTGTGCTGTGCAAAAGCAGCAGGGGGATGAAATAGTTTTGCATGCCATAATAAATCCGGTGTCACTTTATGGTTGTAGAGAATATAAATGCCGTTGTTCTTCCAAAACCCACACACACACACACATACGTACAGGAAGAGAAAGGAAGAGATAGCCAAAAAGACCTTGTCTCTCATACACTATATATATATATGTATATTTGTGTGAAGCCTGTTGAGCATTTCACCCTCCAGTATATGGCAACGTCCTGCGGCAATATTACATTTGTGAGATGGAAACTTTGCCGCTTTCTGTCAAAACTTCATTCACGACAAACTAAACAAGAGATGTGATTGTTGACGATTTTGTTATAATAATACAAAACGGCTAAAGTAAATATCAATACACGTGCTGGACTGCAAATATAATGTTAATTAAAGACAGGCACACACACATATATTATATGAACGTATTATTCTATTATATATCTTTAAAACTAATTAAAAGTACAACAAAAACAAAACATATATGGGTATATAATACTTGAAAAGAAAACGTAGCAGCAAAGTTTATTATCTGTTGGAGACAGTTAATTAAACCCACCTTTGGAAGGAAATTATTTTACAGGAGGGTAAAAAAACATGATAATATTAAAAAGCATTTCCAAAGTATTTAAAATCCTTGACGTTTATGTGTATTAATTCTAGCATAAAAATACTTTTTCCATTCATATTAGTTGAATAAAATACTTGTCTTCACATTGAAATTTAACTTAATAATGGCATGTATGCAAGAATGGAGCGTTATTATGAAGAAAAAAGTTTCAGCAACAAAAATACACACAAAGTAACAACACAATGTGAAACAAAAGAGGAAAAAGTACTTTCAACGCAATAAATAGGAAGCTACTTAAACCAGGCCAGCCTCGGTTTTACTTCTAAACAACATCTTTGTGTGCGAGTACAAGAACTTGTGTTTTCTTTTTCCTACAGGACTCATTTGTGGAGACACTCCAACTCTTTTGTGCTTGGCTTTTTGTAAAAAAGTTCGGTCATTTCCTCAAAAACAACCAAAAACGTTGCGGGAATACTAAAAACTATCATATTCCTGACCAGCACAAGAAATTTTTACAAAAACTGCATTTTAAGATGAATTTATGACATGTGTATGTAAGAAAGTCGTTGTGATCCACTTAAGATAAACGATTTAATATTCAAAGTGCGTTTTACGTATATATAAGAAAGTCAAAGCTTGAAGCAGGGAAACTTGAGGGAAAAATTCAGCGTGACCGCCTCCTCTCTGAGTTGTATAAGGGGTGGATAATTTGCCCCTATAGATTATATTGTGTGTGCTATTAGCGCATAGTCTTCAACTCTGCCATTGTGATCACGATTGCTCCAAGTAATTATCTCGATTAGTTTCCAACTGACGTTTTACTGTATATTTGGGCGCCGCATGCACACACATTTTCCGAAATTTGGGGCTGAAAGAAGTCAGATGGGGGGGTCACAAACTAATACAGTTAATGCTACTTTCAGTTTGAACGAAAATGTTTTAAATTGTAGCCAATTTGTATATCGTTAGACAAAATGTGCCTGTTTTGATTTTTTTTAATAAAATTAATGGTTATCGATTAAAAATTGAATTTTCATTAAACGGAAAAGATGCTATTTGAAGGAAAGCTTTTTAAATAAAATATATATGCTGATTTAACACCATATTCCAAAATCATATGGATTTAAAATAGCAAAATCCACATTTGGATGAACAAAACCAGCATTTTAAATGGAAAATTTAATGGGAAAGCTATTTAAAAGCGTGTTTTTTTTCGTTAAGTGAATGACTTTTCTATTTGCATGTTTCTAAACGTTTTGGACGTTTATATTGGATATAGTGTGTGAAATCAAATGAAGCGTATAACAGCCAAACCGTTCGCAAACCACTGGTTGGCGGCGGCCGGTGGGGTGTTGGTGGTGTGGCCACTACATAACAGTTTAAATTACTTACCCCCGGTAAGCCTAGTAAGCACATTAAAGGTAGAACAGTAAGCTTTTTAAACCCTTATTTGAACATCTATCTCTTCTAATCTAGTACACTTTGTTAGCGCGGTATTGACTTAAATTAAAGTCCTCGCATCTGTGCGGATTTAGTTCTGTTTGTTATTAAAGAACCGCCTCTGATGGTAGCATATGTGTGTACGTTCGTGTGCAAATTCATTTTATACAAAAGTAAAAAGTCTAGTTTGCATTTAAAGGAGGGTAGAATAATCTCGTTTAATTAGTTATTAAAAAAAAATTTAAACGACACAACTTTTTAACTACACAAGACAAACTTCAGTATAATGATATGAAAAGTGTGTTTTTTTTTGCTTTAAACTTGTTTGATTTTTGCGAAAAAGGTCCTTTCGGATGATGGTTTACATTTCCTGCAAACTTTTTTATTAGTTTCCTTCTAACTAACCCACAAACACATTCTACTATTCAATACTAGGCACTTTTATTTTTTTCCTTCTCTTTTAACATCTTGTTTAGTTGGAACATTTGAAAAGATTGTGCCTCCGACTACGTATTTCCTACAGGTGGCATATTGATTTTTATTAGGCCGTGTCCTAGGAATATTTCCTGTATAAAACCAACCCGCCAAACCACTAAATTTGTATTGAAATTTGTGATGTGGTTCGTTCCAACCACCAAACCACTATCAAACTATTATTTACGACATCAAAATTATATTGTAAATTTATGCTATTCGCGTCTTTATGAATTTTTGTAGAAAACTTTTGTCCATCAAGTATACAACAAATAAAAACCATGAAAAACGCTTTCAGAATATAAAATGATTTATTGTTAAAAAAATACCGTGTTATTTTTATGTTTAAAAAAATATTAATTTACAATATTTCCCTTTGAAGCCAGCAATTTCAATATTCCCCTGTTCAAAGTTTTATATCGAAAATAAAATTGCTTGTACATATATATATATATATAAAACGTAGTAGGATAACGTTTTATATACATGCAATACATAGTCATAAATATAAATTTATAGCGAGGTGGTGCATATTTAGAAGAAATTTTGCCCAAAGTTACGATTTGGATAGTGTTATGTATTATAATGGAGTCAAACATATACAATATAGTTATTTATTACCTGTTTCGAACATTTAAATAATTTTGGTAGTTAAACAGTCAATTTTTCATTCACAAAAACGACATGTTCCGAAACAATTTGCATAATTCCAACATTATTAAGTAAATAAAATCAAAATGAAAAACTCAAACATGTAAATGTATTTAATTCACGCCTGAAAACGTAATTAAAATTTATATAATCGTCTAGTGGTTTAATACTAATGAAACTGTAAACTTTCTCTATTTACAAATCACTTAAAATTCATATAAACATTAGTGGAAAGAAAAGCGAAAGGGTTGCTACTGTTGCCAATTTTCCTAATAATGCACCCCACATGAACGAATAATTACCAGATGCTTTTGTCGATAAGTTTCTAATTCCTGTTTCAATAAAACAATTGTACAATTGTTAACATGCAGTCAAAATTTAACCACCAAGGAATTTTCATATAAGTACATTTATTTAAAATGAAAAATGTTTATTTATTCGAATTAACAAAATTTCATTGACTTACATTTTTACCTAATTGGATCCATCGAAATGGAAAAACGTACGTATGTAAACATGTGTACAAAAATAGGGCCGTATAATATGCGTTTAATTATTTCAAAAAACAAAGTTAATTCGTGCGATAACAATGTGATAATTCACATTTAAAGACAAGACAAAAAAATCGTCTACTCATTGATAGAATCAAATCCTTGGTGATAAACGAGCACTCAGAAAGTAGAGATAACGAAGAGAACGATAAATTCTAGGTGGTACTTACCACAATAACACAGCAATGCGCATTTTAAACCCCCTGTTCCTTAATCATCAGACACGAAAGGCCATACAAAATGCAATAAGACGACAATCCCATTTATTTATTCATATAGTGGTGCATTCATTTCGATAAAATGCTAGACGGAGAATGTTTGTACGCGTTTTTCCGACTAGGTCAGTAGTAATAGGGTGGTGGATTATCAGAAAAGGGCTTACAAGTCAAAGCCAAGTCCTGCTCGCAGGACAACCGCAGCAGAACTGTTTTCGGAAAAGCACTCCTGTAACAGATCCTTGCTATCGACTGTATTGTGCCGCCACCCCCATTGCCTAAGCGCCAGCCACGCCGCTTGTGGCGGAAGTGCGAACTGCCGTCTCCAGCTCACCCCTTTATGGGTCATCACCGACTGTACGGATGCTAGTTTTATGACGCATCTGTTTAACCAAACCACTCAAACCAAGTATACCCTTTATAATGTATTGTCTATATATAAATACACTAACTCCTATAGTCTGTGTTTTATGTTTGGCCGCTTTTAATTGTTTATTTCCAGATTTATCAAATAATATGTAAAGTTAATTTCATTTTATAATTTGATTAATGACGGAAAACAACTTTTATTAACATCTAGACAAATTTTCAACCATAAAATTTTCTTTGTCCGTATAATGTTGTTGACGAGGGTGTACAAGATGATGTTGTACACACAGTTTGATGGGTGCAAAAGTTAAATTGGAATTTGTCATGTCTAAATGGTAGCTTACAATAATCATGTATAAGTTTTCGTACAAACTTTCACACCCGATTGCAATATTTATAATCATCCCCTATATAAGATTATAACATGAAAAATTGATTGCTAGTTTAACAGTTTGTTGACAAGTGCTGTAGAAAGGTCGGAAGTTGATTTGAATTTCTAAAATGTATCAAAAATAAATTAATGCATAAATAAATTTTCAAATAAAATGTATTGCGGTTGATTTTGCATATATATGTATATTGAGGAAATGGAACTACCGGAAATAGTAATCAAAACAGCCTCGTAAATACTGTCGCATGTAATCAATTGTCCCAGTGGGGGTCCTTCAGGTGTTCCTGGTTTCTCTTAGACTTTCCTACAGTTCAAATTTGTTTATACATTTGAAATAAAGAAGGTTTTGGCAAAGAAAATTATTACTAGAAGATTGTTAGTTTTTTTTTCGATGGCTTTTGCTTCATTACACCGAATAGAGGGCCAACACACGTGCAATTCGGGTGTGTCGGCATCAGTTTTCTACATATATACAGTATATTACAACCAGGGGGTGGTGGTTTGATGGCAAACGAAGAGTCTGCGCACCAAATCTATCAACATGATAACATATAGTCGAAACAACCATCCCTTTCATGTAACAGACGGTTACTGTCACGGAAAGGATAAATCACAAATAAACGACTTTTTATACCCTTTTCGGAGGTGGATGGGCCCTTCGTTCATTCCCAACGTCTTTTGCGTGTGTTTCTTATATTTGAATGTCTTGTCTTTTTAAATGCATGTAATCGTGTATATAAAAGAAATTTTCTAGTTGTATACATGTCGATTTCTCTCACTGGGTATTTTTTTTTAGCAAGTCCTTTTATTTATTAAAAAAAACGTACGGTGGGATTGTATTTGCAACAAAATTTAACTATTCAGTTTCCATTATTTCCTGCTCTTTGAACAAAAATATGCATACACGTTTTATGATGGCCATGTTCATTAATCGTCTTACTGTGGCGGCGGCGGCGGCAACATTTTCCAACTATATATATATACGTACTTATAATGATGACTCCCTAACGATCTTTTTTATTTTAATAGCAAAACTTTGTGTATAAATATATTTTATTTTCATATTTAATATTTTTGTTCCATATATTTTTACATAGACAAATTTAAATACGAAAAATTTTCATCCAGCATGTCATATAACACGAATATAAAATATTTCAATTCATGACAGGTAAATTATTGCCACCAGAAAGAAAAAACGACTTGAAGAAGGAAAAACTTTTTATTCTGTGTTTGTTTTATTTTTATATTACGATGTTAAATTAATATCGAATGATAAACATAAAAATTTGATTTCAACATCCAGGTATATCGAATCGATATCATAACAAAACATATTCTTTCCATGATAAATTAATTTACATAGAAATTGATATCGAAGGGGGACGTATACGTAAATTTGTTTCGGTTTTTGTTATACTTCGTACATACATGATGATGAGTGTGTAAAGAAAATTTAAAGAAAATTGAAATAACCAGGGAGCATCTGAAGCTGAAAACCCAACTTATTTCTTAAATCTAGTTTGTTTACGTCCTCTGTGATATACGTGACACAAATACGACATGAACGGGACCGTTTTCCACTCACTCTTCACATCTATATGTCAAAAACAAAGTAAAAAGACAAAGCCATGGTGCACATTTTCAAGAGATTCTTTTTTAATCATTGAAACTGTTATTTGTGCATTCGTGTGATGTGTGAGTGTCAAATTAACGAAAATTTCACACAAACACATCCAAGATATATTTACACACTAAGTCTTGTAAAAGAGGAAAAGTGCTGATGGCGTCAAAGGAATTTTTCACTATGGGTTTTGCAGAAAACAGCGTGAAAATTGATAAGCACGCGTTGTTCAAAAAGCATACAGAAAAAAGACAATAATAAAATTCTCTCATGCTTGTAACTGGTATTCTTCTTACATTTAATTTCAGCTTAGTTGGATAATGTAATGTAAAGATGAAAAATTAAAATCGTTTCAAAAATGCACAGAGTACAAGTATACAGTCTAGACGAGGTGAATTTTTTTTGCAAACTAATAAGGTGTATTGTGATTGTTCTCTCATATATGAATGTAATATTGAGATAGGGTGAATTTTAAATTAAAGATTCGATAGAATTGATCAATAAGAAACACCTGCTGCTGTAAAATCGACCCCCTTCGTATACTCAGCAACCCCCTTTTAGAATACACAAAATTTACATGTTTCCAATAATAGTAAATCACATTCGAAGCCATACAGATTGTTACTTTTTTTACTCCATTTTATGTTATACCACCATTTTATCATTCGTATTCCATTTCTTAATGTAGACTTACAGAAAAAACGCACCGTCGTGTATCAATTTTCTCTCTCTCTATAGTTTAATGCTGCAGCAATTCCTTATGTGATGTGAAAAATTAAGTAATATATTTTTTATGACAGGCAACACATCATGTCCGCCATCAAACTTGATGAATATTTCGAAATTTAACGATACACAAAAGTCAATAATTCAACAATTTCCCAATAGAATTGTTCTAATAAATTTTTTACCAACGAAAATGATTAATAATAATATAGAAGTAAAATAAATGTTATTAATCATTATTATCACGCTTAATGAAATTGCGAATATGGTATTGAAATACCCACCCTTATAATGTGCATTCACAAATTGGAATCATGAAACATTTCTCATCGAATTTAATAAATGGTACCCTAGAGAAAATTGCAATTTTCAGTTCAACTTTGTTCCTATTTTCTTTTTTTAATTAATAAATCGGCGTATGTTCACGTGAACAAGTTTCCAACATCAGCATTCGTGTTGAACAATAAATGAAAGTGCAGAGATTTGCCAAACAACACTTTTGGGAAATAAGATTCTTATAAATTAAATGGCTGGTCTAATCTACCGAAAAAATCTTATTAAACGTGCCCAAACACAGATATTTCGGCCATAGTTATTTGATTATGTTTATTTAAAGATTTGTTTTCAATTTGGCCGTTTTGCTAAAGTGTACAAAACAAATACGGAGAAATATATATATGTTGTTTTGCTATGAAATAAAAACGATATTTAGCTTACAAGTTAGCACATAAATTTCAAGTTTAAAAGTGCTAACTTAGTTGTTTGTCGCAAAATATACTTTAGCCATTAGCAGCTACATAAAACCATCGACTGATTTTGTAGCATAGCTTAAATTTTTGTTTTTTTTTTCTAGAGACTTAATGACCCCAGTTTGAAAAACTGTGAATTTTCGTTTGTTTTTAACAATATATTACATCAAAGTAGAGTTTTAAACTATACTTATAATACAATTTCAACTTTATATATATAAAATAACTACCTAAAATGAAAGTCCCAAATGCAAATAATCCAGCTTATTTCCTTTGATGTGTTTTCTTCAAACTATTAGTTGTAATTTCGTGTTTGTGTGTTCAAAATTTAATACGTGTAAATACTGTTGTTGCACACGTATTGCATTTTATATATATTTTATATTAAACGGAATTTATAACTAGTTTATTAGTGGCTTTGAATTATGCAAAAAGGCACATACACATATCCACAAATCGTCTAATACAAAATCCCAGTGATTTTCATATTATAAGATTCTGATCTTATAGACTTTCCCATATAATGTACGAGAAAACAGGGGAAAAACTGAACTATAGACCGAACGAAACGGCAGTATAACTTCCTAAATCCTTATTCACCTTATAGTGCCGATAATAAAATCACGGTCTCAAGATGAGGTGGTGAAAGAATTACCATAGACAGGAAGTTTCCACCTTTAATCGACTGGAAGTTATCAACAATTCCATTTATTTTAGACTTTTTTCCCGTTCATCCGTCTATTTACATATAAAAGAATGAGGAAGCATCAAAAACTTTCAATCCGATTCCGAAAAAATTAAGCTATTTTTATTATATATGTCTACAAATGTTGTAACATCATGTGCCATTTTGCGACAACCATATAACCACCCCAAAAAAGAACGAATATTATATTTACTAGCTATCTAAATAGAATAATTGCCTTTAAATTATTAATGTTTCACATGCAAACCATACATTTCAGAAAAACAGATGATTTTCATTTAATTTTATTAGTATGCACAGTCAGTTTTTGGATACTTTTTCAAGAAAACACCACACACAGAGAAGTAATCTTCTATTATGTACTCGTACTATATATAATAAGAATTGGGGCGGAGACCCATTAAAATGTCATTTTAGTAAAACACGCAATCCCTTGAGTCTATTCTAATTCGTAATCAATTACAAAACGTGAAGAGAAGAAAGGCAGAATCTCTGATCATCATCCAATAACAAGAAAAAAATTCTTTAACGTTAACGTGTATCGACAGATTTGAAAACAGAAAATTGATATGCACTTTGCAACGTCCAAAAATTCTTCCGGCATATACTTGCCTCTTGAGCAATAAAACTTAAAGATGATTGATTGCTTTCTAAACTATTTAGCACCATACATTCTTTTTTTCATAATTGCGACATTTACAATCAAAGCGGCAAGTATATACCGTATCAGTTCAAAGTGATTTGTTAAAATAGATCGATATATGGACGCAGTTTTGCATCAAAATGTAAGAGAAAAAACAGTGCACGACACTTTTATGACAACAAGTGAATAAATCATAAAGATAAATCATCTAATCCGTTTCGACAGTATAATATGAAAGATTAAAGTGGCATTTAATGGGTTGTGACTTTCGTTGCATATAAAGATTAAACCGTTCTACAAACACACACGTGCAGATATACATATAGGTGTCGCGCTTTTATCCCATATACCTATATATATATTGCAGTGAAACGGCTTGAAGGTAATTCACATTAGCATTCAAATAAACTGAGACAAGCATATAGTGGAAGTATATTACGTACAAAGTAGTAGAACTAGTTGTATTAAGTAGTAAAGATAAGAGATTTTATAAAATCCAAAACACGGTCTGAAAAGACTGAACAATATCCAGTAAAATAGAACATATATACAGTTTCAGTTATGTTGTGTATAATCGGGTATGAGATTAGACTTGAAAATTAGTTACACTTTATTACAAGAGGGTGAAAAATGTGTGTATATATGTATAAGAAAGAAGAATATAAGAATTAGAGTTAATGAAGTGGTTTCTGCTAGCCTGAAGCAAATTCTTGTTTTTCATATTTTCATACTAAATATATATTTGGAAAAAGATAACCGAGAGAGTTGTTGATTGTCAAAGAATTTTTCTTTCCCGTCTGCTCAATTCCCCTTGATGAACTTTGATAACATGATAAGGTCTTAGAAAGGATTCCCCTTCTTTGAGCATATTATAATTATGTCAGACAGAATTAAATGTTTATGGGCCTATCCTGAAAATTCTCCTTCACACATGACTGGATTTAAGAAAACTTAAACAGAGTGAGAAAGAAATTCCATTCAAGAATTGTAGTGATAATTTTTTTTCGTTTTTTTCTTTCAATTTCGGTCGCTGGATTAACGAAGAAAACTTCAAACGAATATAAGGGTGGCGTGTTAATTATTTTGACGTAGCCTGAAGGTCTGAAGAGCATTTTTACGTTATCTCTATAATATTAATAAGTTAATTAAGCTAGTAAAAATCTCCATATACACGGACGAAGAAAAATGCAATAAGTTTTATCAAGTAATTCAATTAAATTTGAAAATATATCTAGGATAATTAATGAGTTTTCCACTATTTTATAATTTCCAATTAAAAATTGGAAAAGAATCCAAAACCAGATGGGTTTATTCATCACTTTTCGGCCCGGATATGTAATTAATCAGTACGAAAATTTGCGTATACTCCCATCTAACGCCCATAGTGTAGCTATTTATAATTTGCAGAATGTGTAACCACTTAAAACTTAATTAAGAACTTTATGGTGAATGTTTATAATATAATATAGAATGCAAAGTACAACTATAAATTATATTCTTGTGAATTGTTGGAGATTAGCCATCGTATACAGAACACAGGAATGTTTAATTTTCTTTGTTACATAAAATGCTTTTCTTTAAAACATTATTTTAAAGGGATTCAGATATTGTACAGATATAAATTTGTAATTTATTACATGACCTTTCGATGAAATGATTTATCTATTGAACATTTTCAAGTGAAAATGATGTCACAATAAATTGAACCCATAATAATGACTTTATTATTTTAATCTGATATAAAATTTACAATGCAAATTAGGTTTTAATAAAGAATTTATGGGTTTCCAAGTATTTTTCTTAAAGGGCATTTGTGTTTGTGTCCTTTTGACCGTTTGGAACGGAATTCCTCACCCTTGTAACCCTAAATCAATAGCAACTAACCTGAAGTTGCCTTTTACATACACTATATTGTTGCTTTTCGGTTACGTGTGTATGTATTTGAATGTAAAACTAGCTGATTTTCATGCCTTATTCACTCATAAATAAAGAAACGAGAGTTTTTTACATTCTTGTCATCCACTGACGTAAACTAAACATTTCACCATCATGAATATCGCATACACACTGGCATACTAAATACATATAAATGCATAAAATTCAAATATAACAACCACACTACGAAATATATTTGCAAAACATGCACCACCTTTTATTATATATGAATTTTATTGCATATTAAGTTGTATAATTGTGGAAAAAATTTATATTATTTATTGGAAAAATTTCGATCATCAATAAATTTTAATTTTATACTAATTAAACACACATTTTACTACAATAATATTTTATTTTTCATTAATAATTCATAAATTGCCCTACAATAAAAAACAGCTGGAATAAAATTTAAAACTAAACAATTCGCATTGGTAATAAGTGGAGGGTATTAAAGGGTGAGTTCCCTTTATAGGCCACTTATAGGATCATTTTGGATAAAGGTCTTCAACTCCTTTTACAAGTAGAATAAAAGACCCATTTAGGTCAAACCTCCTCTGAACCCCAAAAATTTCACTAACGATTGTGGAAAGTTAAGTCTCTTATGTGCTCTTCAATTTATTATTTTGTAATATTGTTGGGGATGAAATTGCGATGACGATGCAAATAGGTTTCCGAAAATTTAAATGCATTTTGAAAAAAATTGCAACATCTAAATTAAATTCTGTAAACAGATTTGAATTCGGCATCAGATCGTATTGCACTGTTTATTCTAGTTTTAATGAAAAACTGTATACAGAAGCCTTAATTTTTTATTTTTCCACAATGGAAGACCCTTTTATTTGTTCATAAACAGGATTAATATTATCCTTGCTGCTTTTTTATTTCGTTCACTTAACAATATGATAATATACAATTTGGATGACATATTTAAACCATCTTTTTATTTTAAAAGTTAAATATTCACTCATAAATCTTCATTACAGCACAATGATATCAACGAGTAAATTCTAATTAGTCACTAATTGTATTTCTAGAACGTCTAAGGCCATTATATTAATTTTATATACTATTTTGTGCCTTATGCTTTTTTTCTCTAACGCAAATATTAATAATTGCCGCCTTTTTGGTGAATAATTAGCAAAATTCAAGGTGTTTATAAACACAGTCATCTATTATCATTATTTATAATACAATATTATTATTATTGTAGGCCTCATTCACAACTTGGCAAATTGTTTAGATTAATGTAAATGAGTAAAGTTTATTATTAAAGGGCTGCTTTTCATCTCTAAGGTGGTGAAAATGCATTCACTTAATTACACCTGTCAAACTTATAATTCTGCTAATCCGTTTTAAGGCAACATTTTATAAAAAATTCGTAATGTATGCCTATATAGAAGAAGGAAAAAAGGAATTTTATAAAAGTCATACGAAATTCATCCATTTCTATATGGAAGTTTAAAACGTATACCTCTATTTTACTTCATTATTATGTAGAGGCACGTTTACTTGACATAGTTCCAGTAAAGGGGCTCAAAATATTAAAGTAAAGTACGTGGTTTATAATAATACCATGCACATATATATATAATTCGGCTTTTGGATAGGAAATCTTTCTTAGAAACCAGAAAGCAGAATTTTAACAAAGCTTTTTAATGTCACACAACGATTATTATTTTGTACAAAAATTTTATATTATTTATGTATACGTACACATAGATTTATTATTATTTTTTTTCGGGGTGTGTAGTAAAAGTGTAGTGAATCTTGGTTGCCAATAAAAATGGCCCTGTAGCCCTGGCACGCTATATTATTGTGTGTTTCTTTGCTTTTTCGTAGATGATGTCTTTGCCCCAACAGTCATAAAACATTTTACGTTCACTCAAAAAACTTTTACTGCTTACATCTAATTTTCTTTTCGCGCATCTCTTACATTTAATAAAATTATATTTGCCACGAACGTGTATTATATACATAGAGAGAAAGTTGCAGGATACGGATGGGCTGTTGAAAAAAAATATCTAAAGAGAATGAGAGAAAATTTCACCTTAAAAATAACATTATACAGCCATACACCTACATCTCATTAATGGAAAATTGGGACAATAAAAATGGAAAATGGCTCTTTGCATGCACAACAATCTTTTGTTTGTTTTTTTCGTTCATAATATAATGTTGCGAAATTCGCATCTTTTCTTATTTTAGAAGACGATTAGTATTATAGTGTAATGAAAAGTTCAGTTTATTGCTTACAAACAAAGCATTAGTTTGCAATTAATCTATTCTACAAATTATATATCATTACAAATTGAATTTAATATTTAATTACATTTCACTTAGATACAATTAACAAAATTACAGGACTGTTAACATTTTTTTTAAACGTTGGTAATATTTCGAATCCATTTTCGAAATTCTGACACTCTAGTGTAAATACCAGGCTGGTTGGGTCTGGCACAACCATATCCCCACGAAACAATTCCCACAAGTTTTCCCTTGGCAACTAATGGACCACCCGAATCGCCCTTATAAAAAATTACTTTTGAAATTTATAATTAATTACATCCAACATAAATTCGTTATACTTGACAGGAATCTTTTCCACCTTCTGTATAACCAGCACAAATCATTTGTGGTGTTATTTCGTCTTTTGGAAACATGTTGATGCAAGTTTTTTGCTCAACTATAGGAATTTGAACTTGTCTTAATTGTGTCTGTACCACACCAAATTCACGTACATATCCCCAACCAGAAACTACAGCCTTTAAATTGGGTTTTAGATATTCATTTTCGTTTGCTAAACTTATTGGAAGTGCCGTGGCTTGAAAAGCAATCCTGTTGCATAACTAGAAACGCATTTTACGTAATTTATTTGTTTGTCAAGCATTCAATTTACCTCTAAAATAGCTATATCATTATTTAGAAAATAATCGTCGTATTTTTCGTGCACATAAATAGCACATACATTTATTACTTGTCCACTTGTATTCCAAAAAGAACTACCAGCTCGAATGAAAAGCCCTTCAGCACGTTCACTGAAATGTCTTAGTTAGTTATATTGAATTTAAGCGATATTATATTAACTTGTCAACGCAATGAGCAGCTGTAACTATATAGGAATAACCTATTATGGAACCGCCACATGTGTGTCCAAAGGTTTTCCGTTGTAAAGACACTTGATAAGGAAATTTTTCAATTTCCGCTAATGAACCACCCACAATTCGTCCATCCAAAAATGGAACGCCTAACTCAAAAACTGTTTACGAAAAAAATTGTTTTTTTTTTCTAAATCCACTCACCATTTACACAGCATATAAATAACGGTATAAGGATAAAAATGAACGACATGTTAATAAAACAATGAACAATGACAAAATGAAAATTTTTGTTTAATAGAACAAAAGTACTTGTTGAATTAACAAAAATATACAAATATTTGATAATTTCAATTACGTATTAGAAATGTTAGTTTTATTAAATAATGCAAAACTGTTATAATTTATATTCCAATGTTATCTTGAATCCAGTTTCTTAATTCAGATACTCTTGTATAAACACCAGGATAACCCGGTAAACCGCAACTGTTTCCCCAAGATACAATACCAATTAATGTACCATTATATTCAAGAGCACCACCCGAATCGGCCTATTAAAATGTTGATTTTGCATAGGAAAAAATCTAGTGTTTTGATACGAACCTGGCAAGTGTCCTCACCACTACCATTTAATGGACCAGCACAAATCATCCGTTCTGAAACTGTTCCAATGTTGGACAATTGTCGTCGACAAGTTTCCCATTCAACAATATACAGCGTGACCTCCTTTAGAGTGTCAGACAAGTCTCCATTCTGTAATGTGAAAACGATGTTTATGTTTAACTAAAACGGCGAACTTTTTTTTGTATACTTCAGCTATCCCCCAGCCAGAAGCTATAACGGCACTGCCAACATTTGGATCACTTTCTGATGGTAGCGGAATTGGTTGAACAATTTCGGAAAATTCTAAATCAATAGCCAGCTAAAAATTGCCATCGATGCCAAAATATCGTAATTATGATAAAATTTTGCATACCTTCAGTACAGCTATATCGTAATCATATGTTTTAATATCGTATTGATCATGAATAATAATGGACTGTACTGAAATTGTTGTTTCGGCTTGTGATAATTGCGTATAACCGACAACCACTTTATAAAATTTCAAAAATAAGCTAAATTAATGGAGAGAGGACAATTATTCTATGTGTAAATATTTTTTTAAATGTGTGCGAATGTTTATTTGTATTTAAAACCATACCCTTCAATGCAATGAGCCGCTGTTAAAACTGAATTGGCGTTAATAATAGAACCACCACAATTGTGAACACCAAACAATTGGAGGGATACTTGCCAGGGATGTTTTTCAATGGTCGTTTCATGGCCCCCAATAATTTTCGTTTGACCTACATTTTTCGCCGAAAATAAAAAAAAAAATTGGAAATTCATTTATCAAATATTACACACTAATTTAATTTTGTTGTTTTATAAAAACCTGAGGTCAAATGTAACACTGTCAGTAAAATTATTACTGGTATTTTTATTGTTTTCATTGTGATTGGTAAAAATGTAATGCAAACAAGAGTTTTATCTAATCATGTGTATTTTTATCTGATTTATGATAATACGCAAGGCTATTTTTATCACGACAACATATTTATTCAAAAATAAAACAAGGTATACATAAATAAACTTATTTATTTTCCAAAAGAATGTTATCAATAAAATTTCTAACGGCCGCAATGTTCGTATACACTCCTGGATAATTTGCGTTTGCACATCCCAAGCCCCACGAAATAATTCCAGCCAGTTTACTATCTTTGACCACAAACGGTCCACCGGAGTCGCCGTGGCAGGCGTCTTCGCCGCCGCCAGGTACATCGGCACAAAACATTCTATCCGTTATTAATTGTGGCATGTAATGCATTTGACATTGTTTATGATCGAGTATCATTACTTCAACTGTATGCAGTCGCAAAGCTAATGGACCATCATCGAATATCGCTCCCCAGCCGGAAATAATGCCAACTGTACCCTCTGAAAGCGTACTATTATGTTCAATCAATTCAATACTTTCAGCATTATCTATTGTTATGTTTGTTTTCAACTTTAACACACAAACATCATAATCCATATGTTTTAAATCAAAATGTGGATGTACAAATGCTTTTTCAACATTCACAATTTGGCCATAAACATTGGCAAATGAGGAACCGGCACGGATTGTTAAATCTGTTGTTTTAAAACTGGAAAATAGAATTATATAGGATTTCATAATAAATTGGTATAATTAATGCTTTTTGGTAGAATTGTTACTGTACGGTGCAATGGGCCGCTGTTAATGCCCAGTTCTTGTGAATTAAAGTAGCTCCACAAATAAAGTGGCCTTCATTATGAAGTGATAATTGATAAGGGAATTTGCTTATTGTAGTTTCAGAACCGCCAACAATGCGTTCATCTATTGATGCAGTCTGTCGCAGTAATTGACCTTGAAAGTTTTTAATTAATTAACACGAGAGAGCACATTTTTAAACACTATTGATTCAACTTACACAAACTTATAATGACACTAATTTTTAGCATAATGTTACAAGTTTTCAGGACGTGGTAACATTAAACTACATCCATATTATAGAATAATGGAAGAATGTAAATTTTTTTGGTAAAAAAAACACAATAATTACAGTAGTAACATTTATTTTGTCGAAAAATTGTTATTTTTTACCAACAAGGTCGTTGATAAGCTACAAATTCGAATTTATAAATTGTCTTATTGTTGGATCGCCAACGTTTGTATAAACTGTTGGAACATTCGGTTTTACACATCCCCAACCAAAAGAACTTACACCAAACAATCTTCCAAAGTACACCAGAGGATCGCCACTATCATCTAAACAAGCTTCTTCAACACCTATTATATACCCTGCACAAAATTGTTTGCCAGTAATTCGAACCGACCGGAAAAACGATTGACATTCTGTGTAATCCACAAACGGTACTTCAACCACTTGTAATGTGTTCCGAAGGAAATTCTGAAGTAAAGGCAATTCCCATCCAGTAAGGTTAGCCAGAGCGTGAAAAGGAATCAAAGTATTATTTTCAACTAAACGGACTGGACTGGCTGTAGAAGACGAAACATCTGATTCCAAATGAAGTACTGCTATATCGTACTGTACGGAACCATTTTTGAATTGAGAATGTGGAATTATTCTACTAACTTGAACGATTTCGCCACCACTGGTGTTATTTGAAGAGCCAACTCGTATTGATAATGCTGAAGCATTATTTCGAAATCTAAAAATATGAGAGGATAAAAACTGTTCTATGATTTTATTTCACTTTCATTACGGATAAATGCAGTGAGCTGTAGTTAGAACACGATTTGCACGTATCAATGCACCACTGCAATTATGAGTTCCATTGTATTGCAACGACACAGTATATGAAAAGTTTTGAATCAGTTCATCGTCAGCTAAACTATTCCCTGAAGAGATTAATACGTGAAGTAATTTTTGAAATTTCAAAAACAATGTCTTACCACAAATAAAAAACAATACGGCACAAACTGTAGTTAATAGCATTGCTTTTGTTTTATTTAAAAAAATTCTAATAATGTGTTTAACGACAGTAGCGCATAATGGTAAACTTTATCAAAAAATTGCCCATATTTACGTACAAAGCGTAGTAATTAGCAAAATGGATGGTAATTATAAGGAACTCACTTTATTTTTTTAATTGTCAATTATATTTAAGTTGAAATACATAAAAAAAGTGCTAATTAATTTTCCATTAGACATTAATATTTGCTGATAACAAAACCGAGTACATTTATTGTTAATAATTTATAAAATTATTCAAGAATTGAATTAATAAAACTTCTTAGTTCAGACACGCTAGCATAAACTCCTGGATAATTGGGTCTGGCACAACCGAAACCCCAAGACACAACACCAATCAACTGTCCATTATACATTAACGGTCCACCGGAATCGCCCTGGCAAGCGTCTTTACCACCATTTAAATAACCAGCACAAAACATTCGATTTGTTATGTCGTCATCGACGTACGCATTTTCGCAAACAGTTTGACTAAGTACTGGCACATCAAGTACTTGTAATTGAGTTGGCTGACTGCCTCCTTCGGATAATAATCCCCATCCTGTGACTGTAGCATATTCACCAACTGGTAAACTGCTGCCGGAGTCAACCAAAGAAATTATACGGGCATTTTCCGCAGTAACTGCTTCCGATAAATTCAAAACGGATACATCATAGTCTTGTGTATCGGAATTGTAACTTGTATGCTGATGGATATCGCTAACAGCTACTAATTGTCCACCAGAAGAATGATATGAAGAGCCAGCGCGAATTGAAAGTGAAGAAACAGTTTTACCATTGGTACAATGTGCTGCAGTTAGTACGTATTTTGAAGCAATCAAAGATCCACCACATTTGTGAACGCCATCAATTTGTACTGATATTTGATATGGATATTGATCGATGGTGGTACTTTTTCCACCCACTATTCTACCATCTAGTTGTGGTACTTTAATTTTCGCCGTCACAGTACCTTTTTTAATAATTTATTTTAAAGAGTGTTAAGAATTAGTAGTAAATTATTTAGGTACTTACTGTGTACTGTTGATATTAATACGAAAATTAAAGCAAGTTTCGACATGATTAATATTAATATGGCGTACTTAATTTAATAATAAGCCTTTTATATATTTGCAAAAATATATTATCATAGATTTCGCATATCTTTATTCTGGCAATCATTCTATAAGCATTATTCCAGAAATTCAAATTCAGTAAACAACTTTTGAGAACTTTATTATAAAAAAAAATAATTTGTCTTAGATAATAATTGATATTGGAGATAAATTATTTATTACAGGAAGCTTAAATGATTATTTAACAAAAAAAAAATGGAAATAAAATGAATGTCATTTATTTATTCTCAAATTACATTCTTTTACAAAATGTTATTGTTAACCAATAACGGAATCAATAAACGGTCTAAGTACAGATACATCAGCGTAAACTCCAGGATAATTCTGCCTTGCACATCCATTTCCCCACGAAACAAGACCAATTAGTTTATTATTATATACCAAGGGCCCTCCAGAGTCTGCTTGGCATGCATCTCTTCCACCTTCTAAATAACCAGCGCAAAACATTCGACTAGTAATTTCGTCGACGTAAGCTGCACTGCAGACTTCATCACTTAAAATTGGTACTTCCAGTTCTTGCAGTTGTGTTGCAAGATTACCACCTTCTTGCGTATAGCCCCATCCAGTAACGACACCAACAGAATTAACAGGAATCGCAGTATTAGCTTCAACCAGAGCAATCGTACCAGCTGCAGCTGTGGTGACTTCTTGACTTAAACCCAAAATGGAAACATCGTAATCTGGATTTACATAATCCGGATGTTGGAATACTTGGCTAACACTAACTACTTGTCCACCAACGTTGTGATAAGAAGAACCAGCGCGTATGGTAAACAAGGATGCGG
This sequence comes from Oryzaephilus surinamensis, assembly GCA_004796505.1. Classification (NCBI taxonomy): domain Eukaryota; kingdom Metazoa; phylum Arthropoda; class Insecta; order Coleoptera; family Silvanidae; genus Oryzaephilus; species Oryzaephilus surinamensis. The sequence continues at coordinate 23,439 of SSSI01005287.1, forward strand.
TTTTCCTGAAATGAAACAACTAGAGAATTTTTTTGAATAATTTTGTTTAAATATATTACCCATCAGTGCAATGTGCAGCAGTTATTGCATATTTGTTCGTAATTAATGAACCACCACAATAATGACTGCCATCATATTGTACAGAAACTTGGTACGGATATTTTGCTATTGTGGTACTAGTACCACCAACAATTCTTCCTCCTATTGAAGATTTTGGTTTTGCTTGAATACTAGCCAAAGCTAAAGAAATAAACTATTTAAAAAAACGAAGATACATACATTTATTACTTACCTAAGATGAACAGAGTAGAAATTAAAGTACGTTTCATTGTTTTGTTTTATTTTTAATTAAATTTTTAAAACACAATTTATTTATATACCTAATATATATTATCTTAATTATAAAAGTTCCACTACACTTATAACTATATCTAATTTATTGAGAAACGATGTATTTTTATAAAAATTTGAAAAACTGGACTCGTAAATTTATTAAAAGTGTTTTTGATAATAATACAAATGAAAATGTAGTATTTTTAACTTAAATTTTATTCAATATAGATGTTAAACTGATTATTATTCTTAATTATAAAAATTCCACTACAGTTAGAACTAGGTGTATTTAATTTCTGGAGAAACGATCTATTTTTATGATAATTTTAAGAACTATACATTCGTAAACTGATTAAAGTGTTTTTGATAACGAAACAAGTAAAACTGTAATACATTTAACTTAAATTTTTATTCAATAGTTGTTAAAGTTGTTACTATTCTTAGTTTTAAAAGTTCCACCAACATTAGAACTATATCTAACTTCTGAAGAAACGATTTATTTTTATGATAATCTAAGAAAAACTGGATTCGTAAATTTATTAAAAGTGTTTTTGATAACAAAACAAGTGATACTGTAGTACTTTTAAATTTTTATTCAATATACGAGTAGTTGTTGAACTGATTATTATCTATCAAAATCTTATCAAAATTCAAAGAAACATTGTTATACTAACAGATTATTTGAAACAATTGTTTTGTTATTATTTTTCAAACATCGCAATTATTTCAGAAAAATATACTAAAATATTAAGGAATAATTAAAAATTAAAACAAAATTTGTATAATTTCATAGCTTTTATTGTGATTATTATGTTTTATTTATTTTATTAAAATAAAATCAGTATCAAGAAACTGTTTAACTGGCAACGGAGTCAATGTAGCTTCTGAGAGCAGGTACGCTAGAGTAGACTCCAGGGTAGTTTGGACGGGCACAACCGTAACCCCAGGAAACGATACCAGTCAAAAGACCGCTAACAACCAATGGGCCACCGGAGTCACCTTGGCAGGCATCATAACCACCAGAAGTGTAACCAGCACATAGCATTCTGTCGGTGATGGCAGAAGTACCGTAAGCGGATCTGCATGTAGCTTGACTGACGATTGGTACTTGTACGACTTGCAATTGTGTAGCAGCACTGCCGCCTTCGCTGGTGGTTCCCCAACCGGTGACGGTGGCGGTGGCACCAGTGGCTACACTGCTTCCAGATGCGGCCAAACCAATGGTACCGGCAGCAGATGTTGTGACGGCAGAAGATAAGTACAATACAGAAACATCGTAATCGATGGTAGAGGAACTGTAGCTTGGGTTTTGGTAGATGGTACTGACGCTGATTACTTGACCACCGCTGGTACGGTAGGAAGAACCGGCACGGATTGACAAGTATGAGGCACTAGATCTGCAATTTAGAAAATTTGTTAGATTTTTTACGAAATTTTCCAAATTGGAGGAATTTACCCAGCAGTACAATGGGCAGCTGTTACGACGTATCTTGTAGAAATCAAGGAACCACCGCAAATGTGGCTACCTCCATACAACAAAGAAATTTGGTATGGGTAGTTGTCAATGGTGGTGGTGGAACCACCAATGATTCTGCCATCCAATTGTGGCAAGGTGGATCTTACATGTGGGGCACCTAATTTCCAAATTTATTCAATTATTTTTTTTAGAAAAAATTAATTTTAGATAACTTACCACATGCGAGGGCTACCAAAGCACTAAGTACGATGAATTTGAACATTTTGGCTGGTTTATGAGTTGTTTCTTAACTAACAGCACTATATATACTCAATTTTTAAATTATTTTTACATTATCTCAAGTGGATATGTATTATATTAATTCTTATCCAATTATCAAATATTTTTTGTTTAAACATTAGTTAATCCTTGATCATTTCAAAGTAAAATTTACGTACAAAAGTGAATTTTTAAATAGAATTGACCTAATTTCAGATAAATTCGTCTGGAAATTTGAATATTGCGTACAAATTGCATTTAATTTTATACATACATAATACATATAATAAATAATTAAAAGTACAAGTAAGAAAACTGGAAGCGAATAGTTGTAAATTAAAAGATTAAATATAATTATATTAATATCCCCAAACTAAAGATAAATTACTAAGAAAAATATCTGCTGATTTAAATTAGTATATAAATAAAATTATTATTATTTTGAAAGTGTCGCGACGCCAAACAGGCGCCAACATTATGCAACCATATACCCATAGCGTATAATATCGATTTAAAATGAAATAAAACGACAATTTTATAATTGAAAAACCATTTTATTGCATTGAAATATAAATATATTAAATACAAAACAAAAAATTCAAAGAAACAACTAATGTTTTCTTAACGCCATCATATTCAAAGGATCCTTATTATATTTGGCAAAAATTTCTTTTTTGAAGCCATCAAACAATTTCCTATTTAATATGTTTTGATGTTCACGCCACAATGGTTTTTTCGACAATAAGCCCCAATGACACGTAAAAATTGGTGATAATACTAAAAATTCGTAACCAGCCACAAACATTTCGTATACCTAAAATTAAATCATGATAATATCGAAATATAGTATTACTATCTTATCAACATGTCTGTATTTTCTTAAAAGGAGGTACTTATTGTATGTACCTGAGTATTTCTAGTGTAACCATATCCAATAAATCGTTCATCATGTGGTGGTACTGTATCAGGTGCTACGTAAAAAGGTTCATAAAGGAATTCGAAATTCGTTACTGGATGACTTATATGAATTTCTTGGTTTTCGTTAAAATTATTCTGCCATCTAAAAATAACGTTAATAAATTTGCTTATTGATTGCATAAATGTACAATTTGCCTGGAAAAATTCGTCGCATACTGATTATAAATGAATACTTTATGATGAAACGGTTTTGCTAGGCCCTTATTAGCTAAACGTAACAATTCAGTCTTATTATACGGGAAATGAACGCGTTCATCCAACTCGTACGTCGGTATCACATAAGCACACTGTCTGCATTTCGTTTTTTGTAAAAATATATCCAACTCTTCGGCCATACCACGGCTTGGAACAATATCCACATCGGTTAGAAACACGAATCGACTTTGGCAATTTTTTCTAGCTAAATTTCGCAAATGATTTTGCGGATACAGCAGCTTTTTACGCCATTTACCATTCATTTTCAACAATTTTCTCACCAATTGTTGCAACATACCAACTGGATCACCACAATCCATATCGTACAACATGGTCACATCCACATGGTACCTAATGGGTTTGTGGTCTTTCGGTATTGCCAAATGGAACACGACTTTCTCTCTAATACTGGCATTACATTGTCGCAAAAATAGAATATAGAGTAAAAGGGCGTTTAGTTCGTCTTCGCCGGCTGCAAATGTGGCCAACGATATTGGACCAGCCCAATGGTCCGACACCTCCACCAACGAGGCCAATTTGTCCAAAGAACTTTGCGTTGCTAAACAAGTTTGGTAAAAATCACTTAATATTTTATATTTTTCACCAACGATTATATTATCGTACAATTTGTATTTTAAACGATTATCCCAACGGCCCAAATGTAAATCCAAATCGACTGGTTCGTTTGAGGCCAAATTTGTCCTATCATTGTCATCACATTTTAACGGTAATGGTTTTATTGTTGGTCGATGTTTGACAATTGGCTGTTGATGAACGTGTTTCACACATTCAGGTGTGTACATTAGTTTTAGCGTTAATAAAATGTTGTAAACAGTTAGGAAGACTAAGGCAGATATGCTGATATTCCATAAACGACATGTTCCCTTAAAAATTCACATTACTTCACAATAATTCTTACATTTTTCAACGAATTTCTCACCTGAATCATTTGGTGCAAAAATACAGAGTGTCTATTTATAGTGGTAGTTTATTTTTCTTACATAAATAATAATTTTCGTGCATAAAATTTAGTGTAAATCGGCCGTACATATCACACAATTAGTTTAAATTTAATTTACGAAAATTGTTTCTATTATTTTAATGTGTTAATGTGTAGTTTTTCATTTGATGTGAAGGTGCGTGTGCAACTTTACGGATGTGAATTTTCAGGAACTGTTGCAGGAAGTGAAAAGCGCATGTCTTTTGTGGAAAATCAATTCTGCATTTGCTGAAATCAACCGCTCCCGACTTTGAACAACAACAATGAAAATTTTGCTGTAATTGTCTATATTAGCTGAAGTTTTTTTTATTAAAAATGCTAATTTATTTGTCCTCATATTTTAATTAAAATAAATTGGAAAACATGCAATGTTAATTACTCCCAGATGTAATTAAATAAAATGAACAAATTTTCTAATAAATATAATGGAGTTTGCGTATACATGCTGGTTTTTCTGTTAATCTGAGGCATTTTGCCTGTGTTTCAATTTTCCCCGTATATACGTTAGCTAAAAATAATAAAATTTCAACTCCCACAGGACAATAATAATGTTGGCCAAGTTAAATAATTTAAACATAGAATATTAATATTTTATCTTTGCTTGTGCAACGCGATTCGGTCGAAAGGGGGATGAAAATATATAATAGGTGAAGTTATAATCCTATGCAAACTTTTCTGCTAATTACAAAAGTTATCCTCAATGTTCACTAAGTCAATAGTAATTAGTGTATGCTAATTTCACTTTATACAACATGAAACAAATGATATTTTATAATTTATTGTATTTTTCAATCATCTTTAATTGTTATACATACATATATTTTATATATAGTTCGTGCTAATGGCAATATTAATAATAAAATACACATTAGATAGATTTAATAATGCACAAATTGAAAGCATTCTAATCTATAATCAATGTATTATCGTAATTCGTAAAGATAATGGTAGATAAAATATTAAAGATTTCAATTTTTTAAAATTATTCAATTACAAACATTCATGGCGGCATCTAATGCCAAAAGCTCTAAGCAGCAGCTTTTTAAGAATTGGAAACTGTATTATACGCAACTTAAAATCGATTAATTTCAAATGAAAATGCAAGAAAATGTTTCGAAAACTTCTTTTATTTGTATAATAACTAATTATTAATGTAAATATTTACAATATATTGTACGAGTATATTAATTTTTGTCTACATAACAATGTGCGGTTTTAGCAACAATTGTAAAAACATTAGTTGTTTAAGGTGATCGTTTGATAATTAACAAAATTAGCCAGTTAGTAACAAAAATGTAATTTTGTTTTTTGAACTGATAACAAAATTTGAGTATTTACAAATCTGTAAAACAATAACACCCAATAAATACCAACCAGATTTATCACACATATTAGTTTTAAAGGTGTATTATGTTTCAATAGACTAAAAGTCATGAACATAAATCCATAATAGTAAAACGAACATAAAAATGTAAAATTTATTCATAACGATAAATAGTTATAAGCTTATATTGTAATTTTGCCAAGTGTATACCTACATTTTTATTATTATCTACGTTTAGAGGGGATCATTAGCATTAAATACACAATCATTTGAAGGGAGAACCAAAGTGTTAAAGTGTCCCAGTAACAACAATGCATAAACTAACAGTATTATTTATATTTCTAAGTATTTGTGCTATAAATTCAGCCAATGAAGCTGAACTGAAATTAGTTTCCATCGTAAGTACAAAGAATAATGTATAGTATTTGATAATTTTCTTAGATTTTCCGACATGGTGCCCGCACAACATCCGGTTTTTATCCAAACGATCCACACAAAGACGAAAAATTCTATCCATTCGGTTTAGGCAGTTTAACAAACGTACGTATAAAATACGTAAAATTTGGTGGCAAATTCTAAAAGACTAGTTGCAGGTTGGAAAAATGGGTGAATATGAATTGGGTCGTTATTTGAATTCAATGTACAGTGATTTCTTGGGCGAGGACTACACCGAGGACAAGGTCTATGTGCGAAGCACTGATCTGACAAGGACGAAAACCAGTGCACAATTAGTGCTAGCTGGCCTATTTCCACCTAGTGAGGCTCTAATATGGAATCAAGACCTTTTGTGGATACCAATCCCCGTCGACTACAAAACAATCTACGAAGAAGATGTATTTAAATTGAATTTAATGACTTAAACTAGTTATTCTCCTGTATATTTCAGCTTTTCCATCCAACTGAAAGCTGTCCGTACAAAATCCAAGCATTATCCAATTTACCGAACATTGACGAAGTCCAGGAAACGTATATAAAACCATACGAAGAGCTGTTTTCCTTCATACAAAATAAATCTGGTAAAGCTATGAAAGTGCCATCAGACGCCCAGGAATTGTTCTTCATTTTGGAGTGCGAAAATGAATGGAATTTAACGCTACCGGAATGGACTGAGGATGTTTATCCGGAACAATTAGCAAATGCCGCAATTCGTGTGTACAGTTATCATAATTACGATCCAATTTTGCGAAAAATCAACTCGGGTTATCATTTGAAAAAAATTCTCGACGATTTCAAATCGAAAATCGATGGCACTTTGAGTCCGAGTGAAAGAAGGATGTTTCTTTACTCTGGACATGAATCGACTTTAGGATACATGTTGGAGGCACTCAAACAGGATGTTGAACATATTCCACCATATGGGAGTGCCTTAGCCTTCGAATTATGGGAGAATACCGATAATCAGACTTTCGTAAAAGTACGATCATTTTATTTTTAGTTTCACGCAAATATTACTTTTTTTTGTTGTTTTTTAGTTACAGTATCGTAATAGAACAGATGCAACAACTGCACAAGACCTAATCTTGCCAGGATGTGACCTTTTGTGCCCATACGATACGGTTTTGGAAATTTTGAACTATACAATACCGACGGAATCGATAGAAAATGCGTGCAAAACAAATACGAAAGAATTTGATGAACCTTTAATTGCTAACAATGTTAAAGAGAATTAAAATAAATGATTGCTTATCAAACTGAATGGATTTTTTTATTTACATCCTTTTCATTAACTTGTTATTATGTTGAAATAATTGTTTTTGACAATAAATTAATTATAGAGTAATTAAAAATATGTATATAAAAAATAAAAATAAAAAATAATTTGATATCTACGCTATTTTGTTATACGATAATATTCATTATGTATATCACGTGCATTTTTGTACTATTGATTTTTTTAATGTTCATAAAACCGTGACAAAACTTTTATGATTCATTTTAATAGCTCATAAAATTATTAATTAACATTTATCTTGAACTCTAAGAAATCTATTTTAGAATTTAGACACGAGAAAGGTCTTTCAATTGAAATTCAAGGGATGTCGTAAGATGTTATCACAACCCTGAAGAGAAAAATCTATTAAATAACAAATTTCAATATAATAATATTATTATTATTCTATTTGATACGTGATTATATGAATTACACAATAATAGAATCAATAAAATTTAAATAATCATATATAATAACTTATTTACAAACTGATGTAATTATATAATTTCAATACACTATCGTATAATGTAATATCAGAGATGAAATTTTTAAAAATCGATATTAAAGTATTTGTGTTAAATGAAATTGTTAAAATTTTTGCCAAATAAAGAATATTTTATATCACGCACCAAATAAACGGATATTATAAGGATATTTACACAAGTTTTTATCTTTTGCCTCATATAGCAAATATAATGGACCCGAAGATGATAATTAAAAGAATACGTAAAATTCATTTTTTTTATTATTAGCAATCGTTTTCCGATAAATTTCGTATATAAATATAAATACAAACTCAATAACGCAACTTAATCACCATTATTCGCACATTAAGTTCAAAATGAATAAAAATTTATTAATTTGTACAATTTTTTTCTCAATTACGTTAAGTGTAGTCTGTTGTTTGAAAAAACGTAGTACTTTGGAATTAGTTCATGTGGTTCGTATATAAATTTTCATAAAAATTTTGCTCTAAAACCAATTTCCAGCTGTTTCGACACGGTGATCGAACACCTGACAGACATTATCTGTACCCAAATGATCCATACATTAACGAAACTTTTTATCCTGTTGGAAATGGCCAGCTGACAAACGTGAGTACCACAAATTTCATTCAAAAACAACAAACTATTTGAAAATTTCCTAGGCTGGTAAACGGAAAGAGTATTTCCTTGGAAAATTTCTACGTAAACGTTACGGACGTTCATTTTTAACGAATTTCACACTAGACAAAGTCGATGCACGCTCCACCAGCTATAATCGTACCAAGATGTCCTTGGAATTGGTACTGGCATCATTGTTCCCACCAGAAGGTGATCAAGTTTGGACGGAAGGGTTCCGATGGCAGCCAGTACCGTTCAATTATTGGCCCATTAACGAGGACTTGGTGATTGGTGATCCAATTTTGGCGTGTCCAAAATATATACAACATTACAACGAGTACATGAATAGTACCGAAGTACGAAAACTTTACGAACCATATTCAGATCATATTGATATTATTACTATGAAGGCTGGCGAAGAAATGAATGCAAAAAAATTGGCAGAACTGTATTTTACGCTCACAACCGAAGTATATTTATATAAATTTTATCTAAATTGTGGTTTTAATTGTTTTTTTATCATTTGGTTTTCGTAGAAAGAGAATGGCCTTGCATTTCCGGATTGGGCTAAGAATTTTTATCCAATTTTAAAAGAATTCGCGATTATGGACTACAATACTAGCACTGCCACTGATAGTTTGAAACGGCTTTCTTCTGGTTATTTTGTTCAGAAAATTATTAACGATGCAGAATTAAAGGCCAAAGGCCAATTGGGCCCTAAAATCTTTTTGTATTCGGCGCATGAGTTTAATTTGGCCTTTTTGATGAATTATTTGGATATTTATTACCCACATATTCCACCTTATGGTAGTTCCATGATCATTGAAATCCATAGAATAAAAGACAAACAATATTTAAAGGTAATTTTTTAATTTTTGGGGAAAAAACAAGTTTTTAGTTTTGTTTTATGTTTAGATTTTCTACGAAAGCACGTTAGAAGGGAAGTTGAAGTTAATGAAACTACCAAAATGTTCGTCAATGTGTCCATTAGAGAAATTTTCTAAAATCTTTAAGCCACTATTGCCTCAATCGCCATCGGAATGCAAAATTTGAAATTAAAAAAGTATTATTATGTGATAAATATTTATTTTCAGTTCTATGAACTGTTGTATACAAAATTAATTAGTTTCTTAAACTGTAAATTTTGATAATAAATAAATTTAACTCTTAACAATGATTTTCTATTAATATCACCAAAAAAAAAAACATCCAATGGAAAGTAACATTTTAAAAATAAAATGGAATACGCATGTACTCTTATCAATAATTAAAATATGAATAATAAAATATATTTTTATATATAATTAATAATTATAATATTGATTAATTTATTTATAATTATATATGTCTGTTTTAATTAGGAAACCTTCTTATTGAAAAAATAACAAATATTGCAAAATCTTTTTAATAAATATCAACATGTGGGTCACTGATGATGGAATTTCTTATCTTATTACTACAGAAATTAGACATTGACATTAAATGAATGGTTATTGAAACATCGTATTATTAATATACATGAATATTTGTAAGAAGGCGAATAAAAATCATTATCTTTACATTATCAGTAAAGTGCGCCTTCGGGCTGTTCATGTAGATCAAAGTTTAAATACTTCTTGTTCTAACAAATTGTACAGTGGCACCAAACTTGTTTCTAAATTTATAACACTATCATCAATATAATAGTTAAACAAAACTTTATTTATAAGCGCACAGATTATTGTTTATTGTTAATTTATATACTATGTATTCATTCATTGGTATTATAATTATAATCACATTATTATTATTATATATTATTAAATAATCAACTGAGTCATTTGAATTAAAAATGAAAAATGTAGCATTGGACGTGCATTGAATACGAAAAAAAATTTATAGCCACTGACAGGCACTTTTATAAAGACATCAAAGGTCATGAAATAAATTTCTGGTAATAACAAGTACGGATCTGTGTATTATGACGGCTCTACTTAAAAACTTAGTTATAATATACTTATATATAAATAATAGACTTAGAACGTTTTATTATTAACAACAATAAAGTCTAGGTACTAGAACTTAAATTGATAGTATTAAGTTGTTACTTAAAAATGAATATATTCTTACTACTATTTCTTTCGCCTATTGTTCTATCGTGCGATTCTGAGAAAAATACAACACTACAATTACTGCATGTGGTAAGTTTTCGAAATTAACATAACAATTAAATAAATTAAAATCGTGCACGCGTTCGAGAACAGTTCTTTAGACATGGCAGTCGAACACCTGAATATCAAGACATTTATCCAAACGATCCATACAAACTGGAAGACTTTGTACCAATGGGTTGGGGCCAACTAACAAACGTAAGTAGTTTCTAGCCGTATCAAATAAACGATATCATTTCATGTGTACAAATACAGATAGGAAAACAACGCGCTTTTAAACTTGGCAAATTGTTACGTGAAAGATATGATAAATTCTTAGGAAACATTTATCGTCCGGAAATTTTATTAGCAAACAGTACAGATGTGGATCGAACGAAAATGTCAGCTTTATTGGCGATGGCCAGTTTATACCGACCAGCACCATCGCAAGTATGGGACGATGAAGTATCTTGGCTACCAATTCCATATCATTACAGTCACGATAATTTGGATTACGTAATAAAACTCAAATTTTGTCCAATTTTTATTTACCATCAAGTGTTTAGACTCTTCGACGGCCGAACAGCTATTGTCCGGAATACCATAAGGAATTACAAGAAGTTTTGAATTCAGACGAAGTCCATCATCTGTTGCGAAGCAATCGCCACATATTCCGGTATGTTTCCAATCACACTGGCCGGGAATATCGTACTTTAAGCGACATGTTTGGACTTTATCAGACATTAACAGCTGAACAAACACTGAATCTACCCTTGCCTGAATGGACGAATTCAGTATGGCCGGAAAATGTAACTTATTTTGCTGTAAAACAATGCGAATACGAGAATTATAACAGTTTGATGAAAAGATTAAACGGAGGTAAGCGGGATTTTGCAAAAAAAGCGATGGATTAATAGTTATTTGTTATACAAGTGCGGAAAAAACGTATTTGCAAAATCGAGTATATTTTGACATACGAGGCGAAGCCGAGTTTTTCAAAGGCGAGATTTTGCAAATATCTTTTCGCCCGTGTAAAACACAAGATTTTTTTGTAACAAACATTCGAATTTATTTAATTAAAAAATTAATGGTTGCTCGAATTTAGGGATATTTTTTTGGCTGGTATAATGAAAGAATTGAACAAATTTACCAACTGTCAATGTCAGTAATTGCCACAATTGCACCATAAACTTTAATTTTAAATAATTGAAGACATATTTCTTTGTTGATTTATTTAGTGTATCGTGTATTATTATAAAATAAGTTGAATTAAAATATTGTTTATATGCTATTAATAAGATGGACGCCACAACAAAATTGACACCTATAGAATTAGCCTGAATTCCAGCAACCAGCAATTTGTTTAAGAAGTACCAACATTGTTTTTTCTTATAACTGCGATCCTACAGTAATAACTCCTATTACTGTACAATAAAAATACAAAAAATCGTTTGGCAATGAGACCAAATTAAAACGGCGTTACAAAAATTATAATTAACAGGTTTTCTTTTTTATTAGTTCGCCAACATTGCACAGTAAAGCCGTGGATACAGTTCGTTCATTATTGGCATGGCACGA
>SSSI01005289.1:0-19477 GCA_004796505.1 Oryzaephilus surinamensis
AAATTGTACAGTAATTACTGTACAATCGCAGTTATAAGAAAAAATAATGTTGGTACTTGTTAAACGAATTGCTGGTTGCTGGAATTCAGGCTAATTCTATAGTGTGTCAATTTTGTTGTGGCGTCCATCTTATTAATAGCATAAACAATATTTTAATTCAACTTATTTTATAATAATACACGATACACTAAATAAATCAACAAAGAAATATGTCTTCAATTATTTAAAATTAAAGTTTATGGTGCAATTGTGGCAGTTACTGACATTGACAGTTGGTAAATTTGTTCAAATTGTTTCATTGCCAACCAAAAAAATATCCCTAAATTCGAATCATTAATTTTTCAATTTTAAAAAATATACCTAAGTATTAAATTCGAATGTTTGTTACAAAAAATCTTGTTTTACTCGAGCGGAAAGATATTTGGAAAATCTCGACTTTGAAAAACTCGGTTTCGCCTCGTTTTTCAAAATATACTCGATTTTGCAAATTGTACTTTTTTCCGCACTTGTGTAACAAATAACTATTTTGCAGTCAAATTGAACCTTTGGACATTTTATTAAAGAAAGATATGTTTGTATAAATATTTATTCTCAATATAAATTGTAGACAAGCATAACGAACTTTTTCATACTCAAAAAACATCAAACTAAATCTAAATTCAACAAATAATTAAAGAAAAAACTAAATAATAACTCTTTAACATTAAACGGAAGTTTCACTGGAAATGCATAAATAAAATATATAAATTCTAATAAACAACATAAAAAAATAAAGACTTATTCTTCATAATAACTTTCTTGAAAAGTTCAATCTGATTTCTTGAAAAAATCAATTAATTACTAGTTGAATTATTTTGCGCGGTCGTTGGAGGCGGGAAAATGAATCCTTGTGAATTAATTCCAGCTGGATACCATGTAGCTGGTGGCGTGGGTGGATAAACATAGGGTGGATTCGGGGACACGTACTGTATGTCCACTGTTGGCGTAAAGACAGTATACGGCTGTTGAGGTACCATCATATCCGGTACTTGTGGACTGTACATTATCGTCTGCGGTGGTGGAGGGATCGGAATAATGGGCGAATACGGTGCATATTGCTGTGAATACATTTCCATCGAGTTTTGACGGGACAAACTCGTTCTACAAATGGTTGGTGGACGTTCTTGTACGTGGTGTTCTTGCTGTCCAGTCGCTTCCGCACTGGAAATGTCCACAAAGGTGTTTTTCTCCAACGCATTCGGAATGGCCGTGCAACTAGTTTGTTGGGCAGACGAATACAACTGTGAAAAATCAATCTCTTTTACCGTCTGTTGATTGTCGTTCACGGACTGGGTATTTTTAGGGGGATTGCCACCTGGTTGCAGCTCCTGCGGTGAATTTTCCGGTGGTGGTGACAAGAAACAGTCGCTACTCATTTGATTCGACCACGGATAGTAGTTTGGCGTCGTTGGTTCTACGTGACAGTTGTAATAAAATGGAAAATTTTGGTCTGAAACAATACTATTAGTTCTGGTTAACAAATTTCGCGAAATTATTACTATGGTAGGGTATAACATCCGGTGTAACCGGTGCAGAAGCGATCATCGGAGGAAAATTGAACATATTTGGCGTTGTCGTAGGAGTTGTGGGCCAAATGAATGGATTCGCAGTTTGTGACATTAAATGCCATTGTGACTGATCGAAAATGTTATCGTTATTTGGTTCGTTTAAATTTAAGAACGCCGGTTCCTGATTTGGTGGAGAACTTGACGCAAATTCATCGGGAATATTTTCTGTTGAGGGACGTATTTGCTAAAAAATCAACTTTTAATAAAACAACTAATTTCTAATTGTGCAGGATTTACCAAAGGATCCCCTAAAAACAGATGAATATTGTCAAGTTTATCAGAATTGTCGATAAGAACTGGCCGCGTGACTGCAAGACTTTCGCTGCAACTTTTGGTACGTCTTTTGTCCTTAAAAAGTTGCTTTTTTGGCGATTTTGTTAGCTTATCGGTCGCTGATTGAATCGAGTTGCTTATTACTAAATTCTTGGAAAATCTTTAAATAAAAATTTGTTGAAAAAACATTTCTTAAGCATTTTTTGATACTTTTACCTGTAGGGCAAGGGCCACGGCTTGGCGTCATCTTCTGGCGACAAATCAGTATAGTTAACTCTCATCCGTTCTGCTGATTTAGTTATAAAAACCACACATTCATTGGTTTCCTTAAAAAGCTCCTGAATGTAGCATTCGAAGGTTTCGTCATTTCGGTGATAAATGCACTTGGTTCCTAATGTTAAATTGTCATCGCCGTGGTACCATTCGCCCAAACGCATTTCTAAATAACGAAAAAATAATGCAATGAAGCAAACGCAAGTTTCTAAACATTTACCTCTTCGCACTTCGCCCCAAGAATCGTACTCAATGTTACGGTAAATTGTTGGATCTAAAGCTTTGGCCACTTTAAATGGAAAAGGGGCCACGCTGATGGACTCATTCGAGCCCGGTTGTCCACAATTCTGTAAATCGTCTATTGAAAGATTAACATTGATGCGATCGCCAAGGGCTTTCATTTGTGCTTGAGTTATTACTTTACTTTTATCGTAAAGCATACCATTTACGATATTATCCACGTCGGGAATTTTAAAAACTTCTTCGTACAGTATTTTATAGACAATTGCTAGAAATTCGTATTGTTAGAAATTAGTTATAAGTCGTTATAAAAATTTACATTGACAAAATCCTGCTGCCTCAATTTGTTCTTTTTTGTAAATTACATCGTAATGATCTTCAATAAGGCAGAAACGTAACTTTTTTGACAAATTTCTTTGTGTTACATTGCTAATCGTGTGATGAGTTGCATTGTAGACAAGAACATCGTATCTAAAAGTTGTTTTTTTGAATTAAAGTTGTGCTCCCGCCAAAAATGCAAATCCTTTATAAAATTCAAATTACCCGTATGTGTAGCTAATCATTTCAATTTCTACATTTCCACACACGACCATATGGTTTTCTAGAAGGTCTAAATGGTCAAAAAAGTCTTCGACACTCTCAAAATGTTTATAAAATAGGGCCCAATATTGTCGAGCGAATTCAATACATTCTTTGCGAACGCGTTCATGATGGACTTGACAATCGTATATCTGAATTATTGTATAAATGTATTTGTATAATAAAATTTGTTAAATTTACCTGTTCACTTGTAGCACGAAATAAGCACGTTTCATCAAATGCCACATTTTTCCTGTACAATCCTAAGGAATCCAACCAATTATCCGCAACACCAGGGTTTCTGCCCTTTTTTAACAAACGACTACCCATTTTCAATAATTTCTATTCGATTATTTTGTATTACAAACAACAAACATGTAGAAACAAGATATTGTCAACTCGACAAAAAGCAGTCTTAAGCAAATGGATAGCACGTGCTCAAAACAGAAATTCAACATAGTGCTAGAACAGACCTATGGTGCCAAGGAAGAAAAAGATATCGGCTAACAAACTGCTTATAAACATGCGTCTTTTCTAGTTCGGCTAGACAGGTGCGCAAAAAGGAGTGCCAGTTTTTTGAATTTTTCAGCGAAATGAATGAAGACTTTGAATGAAATACCATTGGTTCCTTTTCCGGTTTTTTCACCACTCTTTTTCATGTTTTTTTTTTGAGAATTTTTGACAATTTAAATTATATTTCATTACATATACAAGAGTACGTATATTTTTATCTAAATAATAAACGGCTTTTGTAATTGTAAATAAATTTTGTTAATTCGAGTAGAAAAATAAATAAATTACCCTTAAAGTTTGTTTACTTTTTAAACTATAGCCAAATAACTAACAACCCCTCATCAAATTCAAATTTCTTCGTATACAAACAAATATGTATGAATCATTTTGAAAACTAGCGATATTTCTATAAGATAAATACTTTTTTTAAGTTGCAATCTATAATTTGTCCATTTTTTAAGATTGTATTATTATAATAAAAATAAAATACAGGTAATTAAAATAAATGCACTTGATGGAGAATTAATCAAGAAAATAAAAATAAATATACCTATTATCAATAATTAACAAAATTTTATGGTAAATTATATTCTACTTAGAGTTCCGTCTTATAAATTAATCCCTAATACTCAAAAATAAGTATTTTTAACTAATATAATTCCTATTCAATTTGTAAATACAACTTCGACCCCTGAGATTAATTCTTATCACTAATGACTGATTTGAATCGTCAATGACCTTTAAAGGCACTACTGATAAAATAATTTACGGGATACATTTGGACGCTGAAGCTCCGAATGGCAGTGTTGTATATTGTTGTTACTAATTGTTGTTGTAGTGAATAACAAAGTCAATTCAAAACTATAAGTTATAATTGTTTAAAAGAACTTTTCAGGATTTTATCCTGAATTTAACAAACTGTACAATATGAAGTGTAGTTTTTTACAATTTTTAATTATACTTGTGCTTTCTGATTTTTGTTTAACGCAAATTAGCAGTAAGTATATAACAAAAAATTTATTTATGCTTATTACATTGAATACAGAACTTTCTGATAATGAAAAAAAATATAATTTATTATTATATAAATAATTTGAATCCTAATTTCTCTTTATAATTCATAATTTGTTCAATTAAACTTCCCCTTTTTAATTTAAATGTCCGTTATGTACCAATAAACGAAAACTTCTAGAAAATAAATATGTACGATGATTTATTTTCTTGTTTCCATTTAATTAACAACAAATTAAATAAACTACGACTCTTAAATTTAATATAAAACTAAAGAGTTTCTCGATAATCAATCATACTGCTCTCGTTTCCAAGAATTATCCTCGTCTTCATTAAATTTGATAAGCGATTGGGTAAAAATTGCACCGTATTTGTAAATGATTGTATAATTTCATTGAACAAATATTTTATCAACAACCGGATTTAAATGTTTACAATATTTTCCATCTTAAACAATATTGATAAATTTATTTATTATTAGATCCATTAGAAAATCCACATATTTGTGGCCATCCAATATGCAAAGGCCCGGGAAAATTCAAATACGGTCCAGGAAATCAACAAGATTACAAATATTCAGTGGAAGTTACAAGTCTTTTTAACGGTACAAGTAAAAATGAATCAAATTTGTATGTGGAAGGGACAGTTACATTAAATTTTCTATCACCATGTGACGGAATCTTAAGCCTTTCTGAATTGAAACTAAGCGATTCGATTCCAAAAGAAAACAGCGAAATTATTGAACATCCAAACAGTCAAGACTTTGCGGAGGCGCTCGGCGAATTTACGTTAAGATTTTCATTTAAAGACGGTATTATTGACGAACTGTGTCCACATGAAGACGAACAAAACTGGACATTAAATTTTAAAAGAGGAATCTTATCGCTTCTGCATAACACTATGAAACGGTTCGATTTGGATTACGAAAATGAAGAGGAAGTTGATGTACGCGGAAAATGTTCAACAAATTATAATATAATCGGCGTTAAAGACACTAGTTTGCTTATTGAAAAAACGAAAGATCTTAAATCTTGTCAGGGAAATTCTAGACTGCATTCAATTATCCAATCCACCCCGTTCAGTTTCGAGCCAGTAAGTGTTGGAAAATCAAAAATCAAAGTTTATTTATTAAAATGTTCACTTTCAGAAACACAAGGATAATATTATAAAATCTTCGAGTAAATGTAAACTGTCTATCGATCATAATATTTACAACAGCGTTGAATGCGAAGAGTCTCATTTATTACAGCCATTTTCAAATGCAAATTCAGGCGCTCTAACAACATTGAAACAAAAATTGCAACTATTACATGAAGACAAAGTGACAATAAGCGACGAAGATGACATATATAGAAGAACGCCATTAATTTTCGATCATATCAAATCTATTAAACCAACCAATAGTGAATTGAAGGAATCTAGAGATTTAATAAAAAGACTTTGCAGTCAAAGTAAAAACGACTTGGAAATCGAATTTTCCGATATTTTCAGTAAATTAATTCACACATTGCGTATACTTTCGTATCCAGCTCTTTCAGTTTTGCACAGACATGCAGGAACAGCTTGTATGAACGGAAAGTAAGAGTTGTGAATGATTTTTATGTTAAAAAAACCACTAAAATGAATTTCAGGAAACACTTTTTAGATGCTTTGCCTTACATCAAAACCTCGGCTTCTGTGACTTTAATGAAAGACATTATACTGAAGAATGGCGTTCCTGAAGACACAGTCAACGAATGGATTGTTTCGATGGCGTTCATTCCACGACCAGATAAAGACACAATTGCAGCCGTTGCAACACTTTTCAACAAAAAACCATTTCAAGCAAATATAGCTCTTGGTGTGTCTTCATTGGCTCATACGTATTGCAAACAAAATCGAAAATGTAGTGAAAACGAAGACGTTACCAGTATTGTAAATACTTTAGAAAATCATGTAAATGAGTTCTATAGTCAAAAGTCTTTCGATAGAACTGCGAAAGACAATGTAAGAATAACTTTGCAACGGTTTTTATTTAATTTTTTCGATTATGTTTGTTTTTTGTTAGTTAATAGTGACTTTGAAAGCTCTTGGTAACGTTGGAACAGTATCTGACGATTTTGAAAATACACTTTTTACAATTATTGAAGATTCAAATGTAGATGTTGCTGTAAGAGTTGCTGGTGTGGAGGTTTTTCGTCGTTTGTCATGCGAAGGAACAAGAGACTACTTTGAACGATTATTTGCCAATCGAAATGAAGATGTTGAAGTTAGAATAGCTTCATATTTACAAATCATGAAATGTCCCAACTATTTACTAATACGATCGATTAAGAACGCTTTGGAAAAAGAGGAAGTCAATCAAGGTAAAAACTATATAACGAAGTAAAATTACAATTTAGCAACTAAAACAAATTCCAGTTGGTTCTTTTGTATGGAGTCATTTGAAAAATATTATTAAAACGGCAGTTCCTTACAAAGTGGCTGTACAAAGTTTACTGACGGAAAAAGATCTTGTGAAAAAATTTAGCACAGATATTCGTAAATTCTCGCACAATAGAGAGGGATCAATTTATTTCGAAGAATACGATTTGGGCGCTAATTATGAAAGCAACATAATTTTTTCACCTTCTTCTTATATACCAAAAACTGGGGTTTTCAATTTAACAGTCGATCTGTTTGGAGAGTCTGTTAATTTATTCGAGGTAAATAATATTAATCAAATTGTACTCTCTTAGTTTATAAAAAATTTTAGCTCTACGGCAGAATGGACGGCTTTGAGCACTATTTCGAGTCACTGTTTGGTCCGAAAGGCACCTCAAAAGACTTTATTAAGGACAAGATTCCGAAAATGCGATGGACTAGAGGAATTCAAGACAATGAAGTTCTTAAAACAGAAGTTGAAAAGTTCCCTAACGTCGTGGACGATGGAATTAAAGAGCCAAAAATCTCTTTAGGGCTGAAAGTCTTTGGCAATGACATCAAATACAGTACATTTAAAGGAAATGACGAAATTTTGGCTGCTTTAAAAACATTAAGCCCTATTGATAACTTAAAACGCATTTTGTCGGGCAGGGAAATCAACTATAATAAAGCTTTTATGTTTTTGGACAGCGATTATGTGATTCCAAGTGGTGCTGGCTTGCCAATTTCTTTGAAAGCTGTTGGAACGGCGGCTGTAAATGTTAAATTGCATGGCACTTTGAATACAATTCAAACCAAAACCAGAGAAATTGATCTGACTGCAGATATACAGCCTACAGTTTCTGTGGATGTTACTGGCCAAATGGCCGTTGATGCATTTTTCACAAATACTGGCATTAAACTAAAAACTAGCATGTACACTGCAAGCGCCATTATTGCCGATTTTAAAGTTAGCGGCACGAAATTAGTTAGTTTGAAGTTCAGTTTGCCACGAAGAAAAACTGAAATCTTTGGTGCAAGGTAAATTTTGCAAATTTGCGTGAAATACACTGAAAACAATTTTTTTAGCTCTGAATTACTGGTAAGACAGAATGGGGTTGATATTCCACAAAGGAACATATTCAAAAATCGTGTATCTCAATCAATATGTTCTTGGGAGGCTGTTGAACAAACTGTTGGCCTGAAATTATGTGCAGAATATAATTTTGTGAATGTAACACAAAATGGGCCGTCGTTTCTGTTTGCTGGTCCAGCTGGCTTTCGCGTTTTTATTAACAAATCCGATCCAACAGCAAACATTTACTTGTTCGAATACAAACATAAGAAAATGAATAAATTGAGCGAGATTACATTGACTTTCGATACACCGAATTCCACAATACACCAGTTACTTAATTTCAATTTAACAATGGATAGACAAACGCAAAATTTAACAATGATACTACAATCGAGTGCCGGCCGAGTACTGGCCAATGGTCGCATTAAAAATACGGAAAATGAAAAATACGCTGAATTCAATTTGGATATAAATAATAAGAAACATTTCGATGCGAGTGTTTCGTTGGTTCGGCATCGAATCAAAAACGGCTACAATTATATTCCTAACGTTTATTTGGGTGTGAATGGAGAAAGTATTGTGGAACTGAGAGGTTCAGTGGAAGTAATAAGTAAAAAAGATATAACTCAGTATGCACTCGATTTGAAATTTCAAACAAAGAGATTAACATCGAAGGTTTTCGGTTATATACTGAAAAGCGACGCTTCTCTAGCCGTAGATTTAAACTGGGACTATAAATTTCAGCGTTCCAAGGAACAAAGAGTTTCGCTCGGATTTTATATTGCGAATAGATCACGAAAAAATTTAAATATCATCACAGGCAGTTGCAAATTGAATACAACAGCTTACCAGAATTTCAATTTTGAGACGAACGTCACATTTACAGTAAAAAATGATATAAATAATGTTTAAAAGATTTCTTTTATATGTTTTGTAGAAAAGTGTGGGCCATATTGACTTGAATGTTCTTTTAAAACAAAATCCTTTGCCTGAAGGCCATCCAGACGCCCAGAAATTAACATTAACATTCGAATGGTTAACTTCTTATAAATTTTTCGTCGATAGTAAAAGAACTTTTGAAACTGGCGTTAGAATTCAAAGACCATCGAGCAATTTAAACATATCTTCAAAATTTAATTATCAAACAATTGGTTCCGATATAAATGTATTGTTTTTCGTAAAATATGGCAATAATAAAGAAATAGCAATAACTGGATTCTGGTCACATCCTCGCACAACTTTAGAACAGATAAAAGCCTATTTGAATGTTACTGTGCCATCTTTTGTGCCAATGTTGGTGAAAATAGAAGTACAAGAGCAAATGAACGATGATTGGAAGGTGCAACAGAGAACAAATTTTAAAAGAACTTTTAAACTACATTAAATTTCTAGGTGGATTTCCGTGGAACTTGGTTTAGCGGACACAGTGTGCAAGCTTTAGGATTATATCGTGATAAAAGCAAAGCTTTAACTTCTAATCACCACATAACAGTTTATTTAAAATCGCCAAACTTTAAAGATATTAAACTTGATATGGAATATTATCGAGATAATGACATTTTCAAAATAGACCTTAAAGCCACTTATGACAAAAATACAAGCTACGAATTGTATTTCAATCACGCTAAATTGTCTGAAGTTAACATTAAAACAGATGCTAGAATTAAATACGAAAACAAACTATACACATTTAATAGTTTACTTTACAATAAAGAAGATGATAAAAAAATTACGGTTGAAATCAGATTTGATCAGTAAGTAAAGGAATTTTGTTTCAAAGGGCAATACTTCCAATTTAAGTCTTTCAGATTCAGAGATATCCATTTTTCTGTATGGCTAACTAATTTTGAAACAAATAAAGTAGCTGGTGTTGAAATTAAATGGGATGCTAACCGGGATCCGAATCAGAAGTTGTTAATTTCAGCAAATTATATTAAAGTTTCACCGTCAAATGATGTGGCTGACATAATAATTGGTTATCCTGGTAGAACAATAATGGGAAAGTACCGATTTTTATATGAAAGTACGAATATGAACGGAATAAAATTTTTCAGATTAAATTTTCACCAACTTTTTTACAGCCGGATTATTGGAAACTCTTGCAAGTGTTTCTTGGGATGACGATAAAACATTGGGCATTGATGTGTCATTAAAATATGACTACAATAACAAAATTTATATAGAATTAGCATCCAGAATAAACACTCCGTTCCTTGAATGGCATGTTACGAATATCAACGCAAAGTAAATTAAACGAAAAAAAAAATATATTGCAGACTAAATGTTTATATTTTAGAATCAATCATAAAATGAACATGTACAATGTTAATGGCGGAGTAACATGGGGTAATAAGCAAAAGGTCTCTTTAGATCTATTTGGCGATTATAGCTCCAAAGCTGGTACATTTTCCTGCGACTATAGTTGCCAATTGATAAGCACCCTCGACTATATACCAAATTGGACAGGTAGTTTGAAACACGCCCAAAATGACAGTAATTATGACACCAATATTTACATCGAGGTACTTTTATCCAAAAACTTCCAAATAGCTTTTTATTCCCAATGAAAATTTTAGCACAATCCAAGCTTCGTAATCGCTGCAAACAGTACTTGGAACACAATTTCGGATAATTATTTCACAAATTTAACTGGCACTGTTTTGTTAACAACACCGTTCAATGGCTTCAACAAGGGTATATTGGTTAGTAAAATTTATTTAACGAAAGATAAGTATTTGAGAGGTGTTGCCGATTTTGATTTGAATCACAAGAAATACACTACGAATATTGAGGCGAAATATAAGAAATTAAGGGATAGTATGTTAACAATTAACACAACAACCCCTAATGGTAATTACGACATTAGGTATTTACTATCATTAGATAGAAAACATTTTATTGCTCTTGTAACGCATCCACATGGAGCTGTTGGAACGGAAGTTTTGTACCAAGTGAATAGTTTGAGCGATTTTAATGTTAAATTTTATTTGGCATCTCCTTTAGAATTTTTGAAACACGTAATTCTTGTTGCAAAACTCCAGTCTGATAACGTAAGTAGCAATTTATGAATTTTAAACGTATTTCTTTATGAAAAAATTAAAGGCCGAATTTCGTGCTGGATGGAACTCCTTGCAAGCAGGATTTTCTGGTGTATGGCATTACAGAAACATCAGAGATTTCGAATATGCTTACAAAATTTACACCCCAATTGAGTATTTTGAAGAAAACGGTGTAGTCGGTAAACTTAAACTGAAAGAAGGACTAGATTTTGAAGTTTCTATTCGATTGTCTGTTTACAAATTGGGTGTAAAGCTGGTTGGATTTCCAAAACCAAAAACATTAAAAGAATTTGGAATCGAAATTAAGGAAATTTATAAGAAACAAGCTAAATCTCACTCTAATATCGATTTGGATAATGAAGATCCTTTAAGTTGGAAAGGTTTAATTGAATTAGATGCAGTTATTTATCCTACAATGAAGGGTGAATTGGAAATTGATCAAAAAGGCCCTTTCTATGTTTTGCAAGGAAAACTTCTGTTGCCGCATGGCGTTGCAACAATTTTCAATGAATTGGAATACTACGTAAGAAAAGACTTTTTTAGAATTTAAGCATTAATAACTTTTTGAAAAATATTTTAGAGAATTCTATTTTTGAATAACAATTTCAAACTCACAACTCCTTATAAATCCTTCAAGTCTTGTTCTTCCGAATTTAACTTCAATGTCGAACCAGGAAGGAATTATTTATTCAACTTAAATTTCGACTACCAAAATAATACTAAGCTAATAAAGGTAAAACTGTTTATTTTTACTCAAAACGAAATTTTTGTATTACGATTAAATATTCCAGAGTGGAATTTTTGCCAAATTTGCGATGAATATTAAAGAAAAAGTCTACAGTGCTTACAATGTTACTTTAAATGTGCACACACCTTTGAAATTATACGAAAGATTAGATTTTTCGGGTGTTTTTGAATCACAGGAGAACTTTTATCACACAAATGTACTATTTAATACGAATAGAGTTAACGTTTCACTGGAAGGGACTGCAGAGGTAGATTTTTTAATGTAATTTGCTAATTTCTTTACGATTCTTATTTTTTTTTAATTTATAGAAAGAGGATCAATTATTAACTGTTAATTCAAATCTCTTTGTGATAACTCCACAATTTTATTTACCCCATACTTACATTAATATAAAGAAAGAATTTACAAATACAAACAACGAAATCGAAACACTTATAAGTATTCCAGAAAAACTCAAAAAAGACGTAAGTTTTCGACAATGGTTTAAATAAAAAAATAATTCGTTTCTTTTTATCAGATTTATTGTAAAATGTCTTGGTTAATACAATCACGAAATGTGTTCAGAGCACTTCTAGAAGCAGAAACTCCAATAAAAGGCTCTGAAAATTTAACCGTAGGCTTCGACGTTGATTTATCAAAGGAAAAGTCTACTGTATGGATAACTGTTCAATTACAACCAATACAAATCGAAGTAAAATCAAATTATTCCAACAATTTATTGGACGTCATTAGTGATTTGAATCTTAAGGGCAACAGGTATAATTTTGCGTATAAAATGAAAACAATCGAAAAATATGATTTTTAAGATTCCCCGTTAAAATTCACTGTAAATTGATTGAAACTGCGACAAAAGCTCGCGATTTGGATGGCACTTTAACGTTCAAAGATAAAGTCTTTAAAATTGGCGGTACAATTAGTTTGCCAGAAAGAGCAAAAGTTATCTTAAGTTACGACAGTTTGAAAGTGTCGCCAATTGAATTCGATTATCAAATACAATCCGCTGTAGATGGATATAAATTAGATGGCAGCATCCGATATACGGAGAAAGTTACGAAATTTAAAGCTCAAGCAGTGTCTCTGGATAAAGTTAATTGGGACGTTAATCTACAAGTGATTTATTCCAGTTGTTCATTTTGTTAGATACTTATTGAATGAATTCCAGGTGCTGCCACCGAATAATAAAGAAATTCTAATTATTTCAACGTTTAAAAATGGAGCAACAAGGAAAGACATTTATGTTACAGCAAAAACTCCTTTAATTAAGCTGGAAAATTGCACATTTGGTGGTTCACTCATGTGAGAATGATATTTAATTATTTCTCTTCTACTTATACGAGATTATAATATTGCAGTAAGCAAGGAATACAAACTGAAACTGAAGGATACGTAAAGCTGCCAGGAGCAAAAGGTAATTTCAACTTAAATGTCGCTTGGCTGTTCTTGGAAAATATGAGGGTGGACTTTTATGGCGAATATGAAAATAACGAATACACGAGCGAGTCGAGTGCATTACTCTTTTACGTAAATCCTAAAAAGACGTTCCAATATTTACAAGTCGGTGGAGATGTTAGAATTCATAGACTTTTAGAGTAAGTGAAGGGTAGTTTTTTCTGTTAATTTATTGATTTGATTAACTATTTAGAACTGCTTCAAATATTACCATTAATTTGCCAAGTACAAGTAATATTAGTGCAGAAGGACATTTGAAATTGCCATCAAATCCAAAAGAAGTGCACAGTTTGAGTGCAAAACTGAACTATGCAGACAGTTTGCATTTTATTGATTATTTAGGAAATTATCGTACCAGTTTTACAAATAAACGGTATGGAAGCGATGGACAAATTAATATAAAAAATAAAAACGACATGATCGGTAATATTGGTGTGGAATGGAATGGAAATCGATATATAAATTATGCGAATGTAAAACAGTCTAATGAAACGTTTGATGTTAAATACAAATTGAAAACTCCTAAATATTCTGATAAACAGCACATTGTCTCTAATATAAATTACAAGAAATTGAAAGACAGCCATAATTTAACGTAAACGAACCAAAATCATATTAAAACCGTTTTCTTGAATGTATTTTTTTAGATGTCAATTATTTTATCCAGAAACTCAGTCGGTCGGTTATTTTACAATTGATTACAAAGAAATTGCGAACATGAATGGCATGTTTAATGTCACAGTCCCATATAAGAATCTTCATTATTTGGGCGCTTTTTTCAACACAAAGACCAATGCGTAAGACGCTTCAGAAATAAATTTATAACAAATAAAAATTCGTAAAAATTTTAGATTCGTTTACGATCGATACGTTAAAGTATTCTGGCACAATAATACGGCAATTGTTGACGGAAAATGCAATACAAAAACTGGTGAAACTCTATTGCATCGCACCACTACCGGAAATCTAATCATTGAACTTCCGTTAGCCACAAGGCATATTGCTAACATAGATTACAACTATGAAGTGAGTTAAATTTTAACGGAATTTGTTAATACGTTCAATATGTAATATTTTTATTAGCAAAAGCCCCAAATTAGCCAAGGATATGCAATTGTTACTTACAATGACAGTAAAACTCTTGAAGGAAAATATAATTGCGTTTCGGAATCGAAAGCTGGCTTCGAAAAAGATACAATCGACATTGAATTGCAGAATAAAAAATTTCCTCTTGGAGTGAAATACATTCGCAGTCATGAATTTGGAACTCACGATGCACCAGTTGTGGTGAGTTGAAGGAATAATAGAAAAACAATAATTTTATCATGCATAATTAATTCTTCAGAATACGAAATACGTTAATTTGTACAATTTGGCCAATCGTACGAAATTTAATGTTACCGGAGAAGTTAGTGTGAAAACTACAACATCTGGACAAGAATTGATGCTATCAGCAACACATTCGAATCGTACAGTTCGATTATGGACCGATTATGATGTTTTAGATCAGGAATATAAGCAACATTCACGTATTGAATTAAGCCCAACTGTTTATATCGAATACAATGTGAATCTGATTAACAAAACGATTGTAATAAACGTAAGAAAGTTCGTAATTCATAAAATCTCACATAAAATTATTTCAGGACGATATATTTGATATTCAACAAGCCCAAATTAATATTTCTTATCCGAGAAGGAACTTCACAATTGACGGATATTACAATATAAGTGATTCAGAGATTGCCAGCGATTTGGTGTTAATTTGGGGCAAAGATAGAAAAACTATTGAAGCCGGATTGGAATGGAAAAAGGCGGCACTTCGTCGAGAACAATTACAGTTTTTAATTAAGCATCCTTCATTCGAAAGAGTACGCTTTACAAAGCGTTTTAACAGCTCATTTAACGTTAATTGTGTCTTTTAGGATATTACGTTCTTCAGTGAATACGGCTACAACGAGAAATCAATAGATGGTAAACTTGTAGTAAACTACTCCTTAAATCCTGATCAAAGACTAACGTTAAGCGGCATTATACGTGACGAATCCAACGTAACTAATTTGAATTATACGTATTTAATACGCGGCGAACATAATGCCACCAATTTGAATCTTGACACTAAAGGAAACTTTTACTGGAACAATTTTAATGGATATGGAACGGAACATTATACACAATACAGACGCTCGTATTTACCGAATATAAGAGATGTGACAATAGGTCGCATTAATTTGCGAAATAATGAAATTGAGTTAAAGGTAACTGAAAAAAACTGAACAGAATGACTAAAGTTGAAAAATATTGTATTCTAGAGAGATAGAATATCCGGATTGTCTTATTTATGGGCAAAATACGATGGAAAATATCCGATTTATACAGCAAATCTAACAGCAATTCACGGAATAAACGATACTTCTGGTGAATTTTATATGAACTTGCGAAAGAAACTGCTGTATCTTAACTATAACATGACTAAAGGTCCTTATTGGAATTGTCTTTTTTTCGTAAAATTGTTAATAAAACGTTTTCAGATGCAAGTCAAAGTCTGCATATGCACGGAATCATTCCAGACGCTCGTAATGCTATGTTTAACATTTGGAGAAATTACGAAGAAAGACAAATCGTGGATTTGTCGTATTTTATCAGACTAAATCATTCGCGACTAATTGTATCGAAACTGAAATGGAGGCCGGATTTAATCAGCGATTTTAAAGGCACTGTTAGAGGGACAATTGAACACTTATATTTGGAATTTTTGGATAATATTAACACCACAAAACAATATATACGATCTGAAACTGTGGAAGCTATGCATGGAATTTTGCAAGATGCGAAACCGTTAACGGAAAGATTTGTTGCCGATTTCAGGTAAAAAATTTACTGTATAAATTATTTTTTTAATAAAATGAATTCGTAGAAATTTAACAGTGATTGAAGAAGATTTTGGTTACTTAAAGAAATTTGTAAACAAATCATATCACGCAAATGAATTTTATATTAAAGATATAACAACAATTATTTTAACTTTGCTTGACGATTCGGCATTAAAAGCTCAATTGCAGTCGTTGCCGAAGATTGTCCAAGAAATTTGGGACGTGATGGGGGAATCTGGTGCCAAAATTAAGAAAAATTTGCTGTGGGTAGTTGAAAAAGTAAAAAATTCTTACCAATTTGCATTCACAATATTTTACTTCGTAATTTTTTTCTAGCTGAAATTATATTACAATACCGCAACTGAATTTATTCACAGTTTAATAAACGGCGATCCTGTAGAACATCTTTCAGGATTATTCAAACACTTGTTGGAAAAATATGACGATTTTATTAAAAATGTGCACGTAGCCTTCATTCAATATGTGGAAAAATTATGGTCGAAAGCTTATAATATGCTTAATGATAATTGGCATAGAACTTTAGCTGCTTTAGAGCCAACATTTTTAAAGTTTGTACATTACGTAGAAACGATTTTCTATAATGTGACTAAGAAATTCTTGGACTTTTTGTATATAAAGAAAAACGAACTGATTGAGTCGCCATATTTTGCTAAATTTACAAACTTTACACAAGATTTAGATAAATTTTACAAGGATATTAAGGGCAGCAATACAATTTACAGTATATATAAATATTCCAAAATAGCTTGGAATTTCCTGAAAGAAAAATATTTAGACAGTATCCCGTTTGGTAAAGAATTGCAAGAGATTATTTACGAAATTTATGAAGAATTAAGTCAATTGAAAAATATTCCTTCAATAAAATATTTAATTTCTAAATATAATGAAGGATACAATTTCGTTAAATACTATTACGACTATTTTAAAATTGATCAAAAATTAGGAAAATTGTTCAGCTTAATATATTTGAAGATTTCAGATATTTCAGCAACGGCTTTGGACATTGAAAGCCGGTAATTTTAATGCTATTTCTATTTGAATTTTTCTTTATTTACACATTTCAGAAATCGTGAAGCTAAAACGAAATTCATATTTGAAACTGCCGATGGTATTATGTTGTTGGAGCAAAAATTGCCAATGTCTTGGCACGCATTCAACGAAACTCCCCAATTTCAGGAAATTCCTGAAATCAAAGCACTGTACGATTTACAAAACATTTTCGAATCGTCGAGAATTTCATTCTGGGATTTATATTACGACTATAAACCGTACACAGATCCAGCTGAATGGCTACCGCCGTTTAAAAGCCAAGCAATGCTAATCGGCTCAAAATATTTTATAACATTCGATAAGCAATTTTACAATTATAAGGGCCAATGCACGTATTTGCTGGCCCGCGATTTTCAGGATGCCAATTTCACGTTACTTGTTTCATATGAAAGTGATGGACAAACGAATGAACTGATTTTATTAATTAATAACACCGTTGTTAATATAAACCCATACAAAAACGTGAGCTGAAAAACGAATGAATTTTTCGAATTTTATATGCTTCTTATTTTTCAGTACGTCCATATCAGTAATGGTGGAACCGATCACTTGCCTGCCGAAATCGGCGAAACTTATTTGTACCGAGAAGCCGACATTGTAACCGTACAAAGTGCCTTAGGATTTACATTGGAATGTAATATGAAATATCACATGTGTACGTTTGAAATGTCGGGCTGGTATTTCGGGAAAACAGCCGGATTGTGGGGCACATTAAACAACGAACCCTCTGACGACTTGCTAACATCAGCTAAAGTAAAAGCAAACATTTCAACTATTGATTTGTTTGCCGACAGTTGGACATTGGGCAGTTCTTGTACATCAACTGTACCAAACAATGTGAACGCAATTTCCCGACCAAGCAGCGAAATAACAGACCTGTGTAATGAATTCTTTACAAGCAAAGTATCGCAACTGGCCACTTGCTTCCCAAGGATTGCAACGGATCCGTATCTTTCCATGTGTTTGAACAGTACAAGCGAAGAAGAAGTGTGCACTTCAGCAATTGCTTACATTAATATGTGTTCGTATGCGAATACGCCATTACGGATACCGGATACGTGTGTTAAGTAAGTGTAAAAAGGAAATATCCAACGGCCAGTAAACAGTTTTATTATTTAGGTGTAAATTACCAAATGGAACTTTAGTAGAAGAAGGTGCCGTCATCCGATTACATGGCAATTCTCTGCCACAAACCGCTGATATTGTTTTCATAGTTGAGGCAAAACAATGTAATAAAAACTTGAAGAACAATAAGAACGTGGAAACTTTATTGGAACAATTAGACATTGAATTGCAAGAATCAAATATCACAGACAACAGGTAATTTTATTTATTTTTTGCTGAATAGTTTAGTGCAGAATGGCATTTTTCAGGTATGCCGTTATTGTTTTCGGAGGAAATGGAGTTTATGACGAACCCAGAAGCATTGTTCACAATGGAGCAATATTTACGGATTATAAATCAATTTTACGTTACTTCGACAATATTCCCATTGGTAAGAAAACTTGTTTGAAATAAGGATCACATACCTATAAAATATATACCGCTTCAACCTTACTAAAATTACATTAAAAACTGGGCTAATAAAAAGAGATAGAATACGACGCCATTTTTATGCCTTTAGTGTAAAGTGACCCAAAAGCGGTTTTCTATTTGTCATTTTCTGACATACGTTTTCGGCGATGTTTAAATATTCGATAAATATAGTATGTAAACGTATGTCTTTAACAAACTGAATTGGAAAGCTAGAATTTTAATACGCAAGTCTGTTTAGCGGTTGTAACTAAATTTATAACTAAATAACAATTTATGCTGTAATATTTAATAATAAATAATCACATTTTGAATTTTGCGCACTTTATATGCCAATTGCAAGATATGAAATTCACTAAAAAATACACTAAGCGCATAAAAATGGCGAACCCACTTTTTAGCCCGGTCGGACACCTCACTTCGTCGGTATATATTATATAGGTATGTGATAAGGATACGCAAGAAAAAATGTAATTTTACAGGGGATGGCAATAATGATATCTTTAATGCTCTCACATACGCCAACAAATTGCATTTTAGACCAGGTGTTTCCAGGAATTTAATACTGTTGCCGTGCACAGATTGCATAGAAAGTAGTATGGAAGTATGATAATTGTTTAATCTCACACAATTAACATGATTTTTTAATATAAAAATTATTTTCAGCACGATTATCCGGTTATTCATCAACTATTATTCGAAAATTCCGCCTCCCTTCACATTCTAATGAATGAACATTTCACATTGGAAAAAGAACGTGAAATCAAAACTGTGTTTGGTAAAATTAA
>SSSI01005291.1:0-24661 GCA_004796505.1 Oryzaephilus surinamensis
TAATACGTAAATGAATTAATTACTGTTTTACATTTACTGAAGCGTGATTTTAAAAAAATAGATAGTTTTAAAAATATTTTCCGCTTGTGATTCAATATTTGGATCATCATTTTTCTGAAAGGATATGAGCTGAAGAAGTCACATTTTATTAGATGGACATGGGTTACTTTATGATATTTTTTTAGTGACAATTTTGAAATTCCATTACATTCATGATACTATAACTATACAAGATAAACCCATGCGCATGTGAGTGTTTCACTCTCTCTCTAATTTTTGACGTCACTCCGTGACAACGTAAATTTTCAATTTGTTTTTGTAACTCGTACAAAAAATTGGGTACAATTCTAAAATTACAACGTGTTTGTGTTTCAAAGACTTCGTTACATCGTTATATTGTTATTATCGTGCTGTGTATTGCTTTTTTGTTTATCTTTTGTATTATATTCATAAAACAGTGAATTTCCTTTTATTTTTTTTGGTTACCAAAAACATGGTTTATTGTGCAGTGTTTAATTGCAATCCAATAACAATAAAAACTATTAAGGTTATTTATCCTGAGGGTCGCTATTCTACCTTTCCAGCAGACAAAGTTCTTTTTAAAAAGCGGGTGTACAAATGTAAACAACAAACCAAGTTTAATACTAAAAATCCTCGAATTTGTTCAAAAAACTTCTTCGAAAGTGACTATTGTTTACAAAACAGAATAATATCAAATAATAACATATATTTTTAAAGTTAAATATCTAGATTTATGTAATATAAACGATTTTAAGAATTTAATTTTTTGACATTGTCACGGAGTGACGTCATGCGCAGTAGATTCACAAATTCGTTCACGAACTGGGCTTATCTTGTATAGTTATAGTATCATGCATTACATTTATTTTGTCAGCGTC
Organism: Oryzaephilus surinamensis; assembly: GCA_004796505.1. NCBI lineage: Eukaryota > Metazoa > Arthropoda > Insecta > Coleoptera > Silvanidae > Oryzaephilus > Oryzaephilus surinamensis. Next base: position 900 of record SSSI01005291.1, read on the forward strand.
ACCGAAATTGACTTTTCTGTCAACAATTTTAAATAAAATGTATATAAATAGTTGTACTTTTACCTCTTATACGTCATTGTGGGAAAGAAATCACTTGTCACTTGTTGAACAAATAACTTGTTGCCTAACGAGCAAACATTAACATCATTGTATTAAAATATAGATTAAGGTAATTTGTCAAAAAATAACACAATTTTTCCGAGCTCACTATTAGTTAGACTCGTAAAATTGTACTTTTTGAAATGTATTTCGAGTACTTAAAAGAAAAAGTTTAGTTCCATTTCCATAAAGTAAAGCTTCCCATAAAGTACAGCACCTGTTTCAATTTCAAGTCTTTTATTTTGTAGAAAATGGTAAAAATAATAATAAATGTTTTCACTTCAAACCGTTCCATTTAAATATTTTCTTGTATAAAACCAAAATTACTATAAAACAAGAACAATATCGAATGCATATAATATTAAAAAACATTGGTTTGTATTTGCAGGTTTGATTGGAATTTCCCACAAAGTGAACCGAAAAAATTTTAGTTAATTAAACCTGTAACCCGTTGTAGTAATTTAATAATAACACACATGTATCAAATAGCTTTTATATTAATTAAATTTTTAAAATCACACTCATTGCATTCCTTTACAAGATGTAATTGATGATAAAAAATATAATTATTGATTATTATTGAGTATATTACACTTTTATTTACATATTTTTATCCCATTCACAGTTTTATGATAAAAATTCTTAAATTCTTTCCATTAAAAGTATATTTATTTAAAAATATCTTTCTTGAAATAGAGTTTTAAAAATATTGAGTTGAATGATATTTAGTCGAGCATAACAATATACCTTAAATTTTTTGATCGTATTTTCCTGTTCACGTTGAATTTGATTTAAATAAATAATAAAGAAGAGAAAACGTGAACACAGCCAGAAAAAGGTCACTCTACCGTTTCAAATAAAAGGATCTTAAAAACAAATGAATCATAAATATCTAACATCCTGAAAACGTTAGTACTTTTGTCAAAACTTATAAATTTAAAAGGTATAGTCACAATTTTGTAATTGTCTATATTGCTAGTATTATCTAACAATTTATTTTTAAGTGCTTTCATAAAAATTGAACGAATTGCATTTTAGGAAAGCACTGAACTTTTATACAATGACTTGTAATTCAGTTTTATTTACTAGCAGGATTTGTTGGTTAAACTGAGTATAAATTAGTTTAACTTTTCGGGCTAATTAGTATAAATCGTTTGTATCTATACAGAGTGTATGAACCTGTAAACTAATTATAATTAGTCTAATCTATTAACATAAAATTATCCATCAAAAATCCATCTTTGTAGCTTGTTTAAAATACACATATTATTGACTATATTTTCCAATTGTCATTGTAATATTGTGAGAATTTGAACAGTTATCAGAAAAGTTTGTATCCTCTTGATGTTAACATTTTTTTATTAATGCTATTCCAATTCTATTCAAAAACTTTCGTATTCCCACTTATAAACTTCGAACCCACCGTTTGAACTTAATTGACATTCTTAGCAATACTTAAAATAAGAATGCTGGAACTGTTTTCAACTAAATAAGCCTATTTTTTCAAAACAATTACACGTGAGTAGTAAACTTTGATGAAAATTTAGTTATATACATATTCTGTTTAAAAAATACTCAAGTTAAATATGGGGTTTTATGTGTGTTGTTGCAGAAGGTTTTACTAAATAGTACAAAGCCTCAGACATTTTCCACAACGTTGAGGAAAATTGGAGTGGCACAAGGGAGAACTTAGAATGAAATATTAAATTATGTCTTTACGAATATTAGAACGTATTCACATGTCTAGTTGAAGACAAACAAAACATAAAAAACAGACGAAAAAAAAAAAATATTAAAGTTAGCATTTGAAAAAATAGTCATTATTTGGAATTTTTTCAAAGCCGAGCAGCTTTATTACTTTAACTGGTTATTACGTTGTAAAAAACACTCCTTTTGTAAATATTCTCACGTTTAAGTTTTTTTGCAACAAAGACGTTTATTGCTAAAACTGAATCTATATTATACACGACCAGAAGAAATTGTTTAAAGCTCGGTGCTAAATCTTTATATATTTCATACCAAGTTTCATACTATATGTAAACATTTGGAAAGTTGGTAATTTCATGAAAAATGCAGAAAACAAGATTTATTATTCTACACGCTAATGAAGCAAAACGCTTACCAAGCTTTTGGTAATAGTCTTATGTCAAGTCTCAAGTTGTTATAAAAATAATACAAAATTTGTGGTAATGTTGAAAAAATCAATCATATTTTGACTGAAACTCATTATTATATCTGTAAAAGCCCTCTTATTGTCGTGTATTTTTATTTAACGGATTTTGTATGAAAGTGGCAAGAGTTGAATTGGATATAAACGAGATATTATTACAGCAATTCCATTATTATCGACCCAGTGTTAACCAAATCTCGCATAGAATGGTGTAATTTTTAGCAGATATTATTCTTACTTTGAAATGAATATAAATAATGTTTTTCAAAGTTTTAATCAATATTGAATGCACGGATATTTCATCATTTTCAATATCATCAATATACACAGAGAATATTTCTATGTTATAGTTGTACTCTTTTAAATGAAAAACTAGGAAAAACGTATTCGAACTGAATTTGGAAAGACTGATATCATCCAGTTATGTGACATCTTGTAGGCAAGATCAATGCCTTTTGCATTACAAATATACATATGTCTGTTTTATTTCTCATTCCATATGCATAGATAAACAAATATATGAATATTACTCTCACTATAGGTAAATAAAATACGAATCTTTTTTATACATACATATTTTCATTTTATTCATTTCAGTTATTTCTATTTAGAGGTGCACATTATTAAAAATATAAAATTATTATTAACCGTTTGTTTTGCTGCTCAAAGCACAACAATGAAATAAAATATAAATTATATAGAAAATGTTGTATATTAAAATTTTTCTCTAACTTAATAAAGTTTACATGTGTTATTGCAATAAAAAAAGTATACATATTACTACACATTGTAATTTTATATTTCGCGATTCAAAAGTAATTTCGAGCATTTCTCTTTATGAAGAACAATAAATTTTGCATTTTAACATGATTCATTTTATGTTCGATAATAAAAGTGACTCCACTCGCTCTGTACGCGATCTAAAATCTCAAAAATGTTTTAAAGATTACCGGGATAAAAAAAATAACGGTGACAAAGGAAAAAAAATTTGAATGGACAATATAAATTCTGACAAGAATATCAAATACTCGCTTGAAATGTATATCTAGTTTGGGCCCTTTTGACCCGAATGACCGACATTTGTAAGCAGACGCACACAATATTTGGTCTGTTATATGGTATTTGATGGGTTATTTAATAGCAGTTTAATGATTTGGAATATTTTGGTTTAATGAAATTAGCCTCTGAACGGAGAAATATGATATAAATGAACACAATTATTACGTCAAGTTATTAACGAGCAATTGGTAATTATGAAAAACAGAATACAATTATAAAAAAAAACTTTAAAACTATTTAATTAGATAACAATTAGAAGGAAAAACTTTCTTTGAGTAAACAAAAAGTCGGTCTAATTTGTGGGAACGGCTTTAGAATGGGAAATTTACAATTTTCATTAAGTAGTACCTGTTGGTGTGGGAGTTAATTCCTTCATAACGATGTGAACTTTGATGTCGTAATGTTTGAACATTTTCAACTTCCTGTGAACAGTGTATTTTGCATTTGAGATGGCTTTGTTGTATTCTCTAACACCGAACGATTTGTATGGTACTGCCATTCCGACATGTAAGTGCGTTATTCCCGGTTCGGATGTTGAGATCGTTGGTGGATTTATGTGGTCCTCTTCTGGGAGCATTGTTGTTGTGGTTGTAATTCTACTACCCCGGGTGCTGCCGCCGATTTTGATGCCATTGCCGCGAGATGCGGTCAAATTTTTACCACTTCCGCTACCAATTTTCAGTCCGCCACCTCTTTGTACCTCTTTCCAAGCTGGTCCGCCACTAACAACCACAACTATCAAAATATTTAATATGAACACCACAACATTCATGTTGATTATGTAATTGGTTAGCATTAAAATCTTTATGGATAGTTCGTTAACATTTTTTTTTCGACAAAAAAAGAAAAGTTTTAAGGAAGTTTGTAAATTTTGATAGATTTATAAAATTTGTGTAGATTTGTGTTTATTTGGTCTGGCAATGAATCATTTTGCAGTTTTTTGAATGTTTTGGTATATGTGTTGCATAAAGGGTCACTTTATGTAACTACATAATAGGTGGGAGTGTCGGATTCGTATTTTAAACAGGACGAAACAAACACGCAAAGCGCGTTTAAATAACTGACGAAAAGGATCACTTCCAATGCGGAACAACAACGCCCGCTCTGTATGGATTTTGCGCAAACAAGGGTGGTTTTTCTTTAAAAAAAAATTGTATTTTTGGTTACCATTTGCCATTTTGTCTATTTTACCGAAGTTATGTAATACAGTACAAGAAAATAGACAACGAACTCATCAAGAAAATCGAACGAACGCAACTTTTCAAACAAAAAAATTCTCTTTCAACAATAACAATTAGTGTCGCTGGAAGGACAAAATACACTAATAAAATTATATGAAATTTCAATGAAAAGAAAATGCCACTTTTCAGTTACAAAGAAATTTGTTGGATGATTTGAACGAAATTTAATTAAATTTGGTAATACATTGTTATACAATTTTAGCAAATACTTGAACCGAAAGGATTTGACATAAAAATTTGTCTTGAAATAATTTGGTGTAATTCATATTCAAATATCAATACTAATCATATATCAGAGGGTGCTTACAGTATGTATACACATGCACATATTACATGATGTAAATTTAGTGAAGAACGTGATGTGATATACAAGTACATACATTTGTATATAAATGTACGTATATTATATAGTATGCGTAAAATAGATGTCAAATTAAGATAGCACTGATTAAATTAAGCCCCGTAAAAAGGTTATTTATGTAAGCTGAACTTAATTTAAAAAATGTATAACCATTTTTTTAACAACCCGGTTTTATAATATCACGTTTCTAAATTCTGTATATATGTATGTATTTAGTTTAAAATACTAATTTAAAATAATCACTCAAGCTCAAAGAAGTAAGCCAGTATAAAAGTATCGTATGTTGTTTTCACTGTAAAACTGTTCAAGTTAAATTAATATTACTTATTTCACTTAATATCACCTCTGAATCATATTTTAAAGGAATCGTTTCCTTTTGACAAAGACTAATAAAAGTTTCATCTACAATTTGTTGCATTGAAACTATTATTAGTTATATGTGACATATAATACAAATGTTCAAACTAGGAATCAATTAAAAATTTCTGGAAAAAGTCATTAGAGTCATTAAATCACTCACAGAATTGTTCTCAGGATAATTGCTTCATATTGGGTAATATTTTATCGGTTATCGAATAGTTCAATTATATGTTGATTGTCAATTTATTATTTATTATATTCATGAATAAGTTCTTATAGTTCATAATTCGAAAATAATAATTCAAGGAAGATACTTTTGGCGAAATGTATAAAAAATACCTAATTGCAACTTTACAAAGTGCAACAAATAGTTTTTCACGAATTATGATTGTTTTTGTACCAAAAATAATTATGTATGTATTTATAAAAAGGAGCTTATTTATATATTATAATACAACGAATATTGTACCTGGAAAACTTAAAATATAAAAGCTAAAGCAGGTTTATATTTTTTAATCATTAAAACTGTTTTTTATTTATTTTTATACTTTAGATTGCAATAATTTTCATTACTTTTTCAGATTAAAATTGATTTCGCATTTAAACAACTAGGTTCATCTAGTTATAGTATCTAGTTCACATATTCATATTGCATATATTTATTTTTAGAATAAGAATAATAGCAATTGTTGTTATATATAATTTGTTTTTGAAATATTTCGTAAATAAAAAAATATTTCGTTCTTATATACGCAAATGTACATTTATAAATAAATAAATGGCAAATGTATTTGTATCGGAGAATTTACCACATCAAATATGTAATTCCTTTGCTCTATAAGAGCCCTACGAGACCTTTAAGAGACAATGTAAACAATAATTTCCTTCCTCCTCTTCTTGCGATATTATTTCATTTATGTAATATATACTCGTATTTGGATATACTCGTAATACAATATATTACATATTACATTTTACGTCTAAAAGAGGAAAATGCTCAGATATACAAATATTTAATTATGAATATGTAGATATTCTCATATACAACACAATTCATTTGTAAAATGAAATATAATTAGTAAATGTACATATTTAGTTATTAACTAATTATTGTATATACTAATTAATTATCGTTCAGTAATTAGTATTTCATCGTATATTTATCTGCACAAATTACTATTAATTTTATTTTATGTATAATTTGATTTTCAATAAGAGTATAATACATTTCCTTTAAAATTAAAATTATGCACTAAAGTGGAAATACATGCGATTATTCTGCAATAATGCAAGTGTTTATTTCAATAAAATTTTAACGAACATTTCGTGTGCTACAAGATAAGAGAATACAAAACCAAATGATGCATTAAATTGCCTTAAACGAATACGATGTGTTATGGTTCTGTACATGTGAAAAGTCCGTATTGTGAAGGTAGCAGAAATGTTGTGTCGTTTCCCTGATAAAACCTAATAATCACTGACCATGCCTGTTTTGTTGCACGGATATCTGATTTGACGTTCTACATAACATCAAACTTTGCGATGCAAAAATTTCTTTATGCTTCAATCTCCCTCAATATTGACTCTCTTTTTGTTCAAATACACTGTTCATTTTTGCAGAAAAAAATCAACAATTACCCTGCTCAGGGGAAAAGTTTAACAAGAAATATATTTTTTTTTAAAAAGAAACTTTTTAAGTCACTATACCGGAAAACCGGTTTTTATTATATTATTTATTCTTTGTGTTGATTTTCTTTTGAGTTATGGCCTCTTAAAGATTATTTGTTATATCGGTCAGTGTGTTTAAAGTAAATAAAGTGCTTAAAATGGGGGATTATGTTGTTCAGGGGGAGATTTAGACTATCACATAATACCCAAGCTGAGTTTCTGTAGGTGTTGTTTTAATTATCCGTTTCGTCCACAAATTCAACTGTCCGTCAGGAGAACTTTGTTCCGCAGTAATTTTTTTTTTTGTAATGAATTGCTTCGTTTTAAATTTTATTTGTTTTGCAATTACTCTCTTTAATGCACTGTCACCCTTTTTTATACGGTGAGGTAGGTGTGAAATGTGAACAATAATGTCTTGTAATTATTTTACAACATTAATTATGTAATCATTTTAATTGTGATATAAAAATTTATTTGTGTTGTCGCCACTTGTCTGTCGTAACATGCAATTATATTATTTAACCCCCTTGCAAACAAATTGGCGTAAATACGTACGACGTATAATTATTTAATTCAATTTACCACCCTCAGTCAGCGGTTCCCCCTTAATTGGAGTATTTAATTGTGAATTGACAATATGTAACTCATTGATTCAGTTAATTTATACTGAAATATACATAAATATGTGTATGGTGTATGTGTTTGTGTGTGTCGCAGTGATATATCCCATAATTTATCAAATTATGGCTTAAACAATATATGCATCATACACATAATACGTACATGAATGATTTATTTTAATTGATTTCATTTGGTGTCATGTAACACTTTCTTGAAATATTGAGAGGAAATGAAGAAAACTGTGCGCCATCTTTTATAAAGAATGAAAATTTTGTCAAGCTGAAAATCAAGATTTCCTTTTAGTATTGTGATATATTATTGATAAGAAAATATTGGAATTTTGAAAGTATTGTATAATATGAAGAAATATTTGTTATTATTGTATATACGTTGCAAATTTTATTTTAAAAGCTTTGAAGTAAAAGTTTAATTAATAAAATAAGGTTTCTCTAGCGATCTTTTATAGAGGCAATAAATATAATTTAACGAATAACGACTTCTCGATGAAAACCAATTTCAGGAAATAAAAATTGACAAATAAAAAACATACAGTATTAAATCTGATTATTTTGCATTAAACCTTAATATTATGTATAGGAGTAAGTACTTACTTCTACTTCTACATTGAAATTTTATGCATAGAATATAAAGTAAAATTTCTTTTCAAAAACAAGTTATAAAAATATCATGCCTTTGGGTCTATTTTGTAAGATTTCGTTTATTTTAACTATGTAGTTCGTTAAAAGATTATAATGATTTAACGTCAAAATGTCAACCAGAAAGCTACTCGGTAACCATTCTTTTGAATAAACCATTTTTGTTAAATTTCATTGAAAAATGAATTTCTACTCGATTGATGTACAGTTGTGGGCAGGTCAATCCGCCAGTCAGGTATAAATCTATAGAAAGGACGTGGTCCTTATTGAATATTGAGAAGTAGGGACTTAAAGGGTACTATAAATTGATACAAAAAATTCAATAAAGTCGATATTTGAATACACATTTAAATGACTGGCAGATTGAGAAGCCCACAACTGTACCTACCATAGGTAATCGAAATTTTGAATAAGAATACTTTTAATAATTACAAATAATTTTTAAAAAGAATATTCCACATAGGGTTTTATTAAAATTTTACTAGAAAATTTGCAAAATCACACAGTTGTGTTTGTGTGATTTCATCTTTATCTTTTAATAAAACAAGTTTTTATTGACTTATTAATATAAGTTCAGTTTTAAATCTAAAGCGTTAAACCAAACATGTGCTGCGCCACGCACAGTTAACATAAATTAAATAATCATGTACCTATTCGCAATATGCATATAAAATAATTAAATAATTTTTTACTAAATAAACTAAATTAAACTATAAATTATTAATTAATTACAAAGACATATGCCATTTTGCCATTTAATATAATGAAATATTACATAATGCATATATGCATGCATAACAATCCAAAGTATAGTTTTAAATGTTTTCATAATTGATAATTATAATTGATGATCATAAGTCTTAAATAATTAATGAATATCTGTTTATACCTATTATTATAAATCAATAATAGAAAAAACTTTATGTATTAAATTATAGTGAAAGTGATGGGCAAATAGAAATTGGTCCCGTTTTCATAACTTTGGGGCACTAACTATGCACTATTGCATAATTGCAATAATAGCCAATTATGAGCCAATTATTTAATTATGAGATTTATGTGATTTTTTCTAAAAAGGTAGGAGTTTTTTTATTAATACTAATACACTTGTTTTTGTTTTTATTTTTTTAAATTATGGATCTTATTATTTTGCGGATTAAAGAAATATATCAAGGGCGTTTTTACCTACTGTCGTATTCTTTAAAATTTATATAAAATACATATTGTTTTGCGCTTTATTCATTTTTATCCTTTTATATTAAAATAAATTGCAAAATTGCAATAATGGGGGAAATTTTAACTCTAATCTTCTAATTGTTTATTTGTTAATATGTTAAGTATGTGGATTTTTCGAAAAAGGTATACGCTTTTCGCTACATCTTTGATGCTACGTTTCTTCGATAGTGTTTTAATTTTCATGAAATATAAAAAGTTATAGCGCTTACACATTCATATGATTAACACTAACTAAATATTTTCTATGTTTATTTAATACTCTCTATATAATATTAGTGCGATAATGCAGAATAATAACATAATATGGATTTGAAATGTTCTGCTATTTCAGCTATTTGTGACGTAGCATCAAAGACTCAGCGAATAAAGTATAGGTGTTTTTTAATTGATTTATGCATTCGAAATTGTATAGTTATTTTCTAGTAAAAGTTTCCCAAAACTAAAATTATAGTTAATATCAAAGTTAGCCTATTAGCCAGGAATTTTAATTAAAAAAAAAAAAAACGATAAATATTAAATACCTAATACTTATTTTTTGTGTTAAATTGTATACTTATTGTTATTGTACAGTGTGAAAATCAGTTGATTAAGTACAGATAAGTATTAGTTTAAATAAATCTATTTATACTAATCATCATTATTCGTAATATGTTTATGTCCACTAGATTGATTATTACTGGCGAACACCCATTTCATAAAAAGTACCGCGCCGATGTGCCTACCTCTCGGGTGGCGTGGAAACGGGGAAATGGCACAATAATTTTAATTATCATTGAAACAAATATTAAATTAATTAATTTTTAATATTATAGAATAGACGATAATGGTAAAGGTACTTATAGGATCGATTTCTGTTTTACCTATATGGTACTGAAGGTTGCACGTTGATGATTTTATAAATTTATTTTAGCTGTAACTAAACTAACTGTAATTTTGAACATGCACTTATTTATTTTTTTACAGATATTTCATGTTGGAAATAACAGATTAGATAAGACGACGTTGTTGTTGTATGTGGAAATCGTATTTTATTGGAGGAGTACAATTTAAATGAGCAAAAGAGCGCTATACATAAATTATTAATTAATATAAATAATATGTTAATATAATATTTATTTTATACCATATGTAGATTCTGTAAAATGTGATTATAAATGTTTTAATAAATGTTTCAAATCAATTTTTCACTTATTTCATTTGCTACCGTCTAGTCCTGTTAATTTATTTCACCCTTTTGTGAATATTAAAGAAAAATAAGGCAATTTAAATTTAATTCAAAACAGTCATTAGACATAAATTATACCATTTTCACAATAATTCTTTTCGTATGCGGACCCGAGCTTCTAAAATCAAATATCATTTGCCTTAGTTTGAAAAGGGGTGTAATTAATTTAATAAATGGTATATAGAAGAACGTCATTGTCCTTTATAAGGTTTTACTGTACCAGTTTTCCACCGTGACCACGTGCATTATTTTATTTGAAACGCTAAGCCTGCGTACAATAACTTATTGATTTAGTTTTGCAGGAAGATTGCAGGAAAATACAACTAGAAAATATTTGGAATTGTAAAGTCATAACGTAAAATTAGTAATGTTAAAAAAAGCTTAATTTTTACAACGCTAATTCCTAAAACTAATAATAAAAATGTTTGTGATTTTTTTATGTAAATAACACCAGGTAACGTAATTAAAATTATTTTATACTTACTTATTACAATTACATTATTTTTGGAAAAGTAATACATGCATATTGATGTTTGTGTTTATTGAAAAATACACAAAAATTTAAAAATATTTCGCGTTTGTGTTTTAAATTATTTAAGTATTTATTTTATCGAACAAGTTTTGACGTTCGTCTTATAAAGAACTATTAATTAAATCAATATGTTGTATACGAAATAAATAACAAAAATGTTGAATTCGTTTATAAACAGACTGTATTCCACATTTAGAATAAATGGGTAATTTTGAAGATTTTACGAATGCCTTAACGAATTGGTCGTTCGGGATTATAATCCTTATTGGATTAGTGTCTTCAGACTTTTTAGGTTCTGAAGTATTAATATCTATTTTATTATCTGCTTTTACCACAACCCTTTCAGGTAAATATTAAGTTACGTTTAAATTTAATTCTACAATATTATTATTACTACATTATTATTAAGAGCCGGTTTTAATTGTAATTAACCGATTAATATGCATACGAGATAATGTTATTTTAATAACAGTGATTCATTTTATTAATGTTAGCTAATTTCCTCTTTATTAGTTTGTATAAAAGTTGAAAACGATCTAATATTTCCTAGCAAGCAAACATGCGTTGATTAAAAGAAATTAAATTGATTGAAACTAAATTGAAAGTTTTACAAACTATTTGATAAATGATCTAAAATGTGGCCCCATTCTATAAAATGGGGCCACAACACACTACGGCTTCATTTATTAGAAAAGGGTGTAAAAGTTTTATTATATTAAGAAATGGCAAAAGTTTTTCAATAGATATTTTCCAATAAAACTTATTTGTCTTAACTTTGAAATTATAAATTGTTGTTTAAATTTTATTTGTACTTGCTATTATTATCGAACGGAACATAAATAAAATGTGTAGTTAATTTTCTGTTTTTGAAGGTACCGAAATAGAAATATCGATTCGTCTTGTCTAGATCTAGTACGAAAAAGTTATAGTTTCCGAAACAAATTTAAAACCATGTCGTGCCATGTAAAATAATTGCACTAATAGAGTATGTTTTTTAAGCTTTGTCCGGTTCAGCATGTTTTCAACAAGAAGAGCAATTTAGTCGAAGGAAAACATCGAACTTGCTATATTTTTTAATAATATGGTTGGATGTTTTAACAAATTTAGTTGCTGCAGCCACATGTGCCCGTTTTGCAAGTGCTACCGTCGATTATATAAGTTATGGCCATTTTCGGGAATTTTTATTTGGCATTGAGTCACATTCTTTGGGCGAACCATGGCCCGATGTTTTAGGAGTCACCATTGTTATAGTTGTCATAATATTATTTATGTTAGGCTTGGAAGTAATCACAATCAAATTTCATATAAATTTTTTTGCATTCACGTATAAAACTTCCGTTTCAGAAATCTTCCATTATATCTTGGCTGCTTTTCGCTATTTTATTATGTAGTTTTGTATTTTTTACATTTTTGGGTAGTTTCCATACAGTCATACCGTTTTGGAAATGGTGTGAAAGCTTTAAAATACATACATGGAAAAGCGTACGTCAATATTATTGCAAGCTATTTAATCCATCTAGTCTAATTTACTAAATAAATTTTAGATTAGTAGAGCTGCAGCAATATGTTCGTATGCATTTGTAAAACAAATACCCCGAACACATCGAAATAACGGCCTGAAAATGTGTACAATGATATTTGGCCCACTTTTATTCTATGTAATTTTAACTGTAATTTTTTCTTTAATGACACATCGAAGGTAAATTCCCCTCTGGGTTTAAAACTTGAGGTTTTTACAAAAACCTTATTTTCAGGGAGTTGGCTAGAACAGCATTGCCTTTAATACAAATTTACGAACATCGAGATGTAGACTGGGCCCGTCCAGTAATGGCCGTTTTTACAATATGTATAGTATGTTTAGTTTTAACAGAAATTTTACCAAACGTATATGCCACATTTGTAAAACTAGCTAGTAAAGAATGGCAAATATTTGTATCATCAATGCAATATCAAAGTTCTTTAACAGGTGCACCGGTTCTAGCTATATTTGCAGCTGGTAATAATTTCCATCAATTAATACCTGAAAATGTACACATGTGGAATGTTTCAGGAAGCCTAACTGCAATTCTAGCATTCGCATGCCCTTTATCGCATCTAATCAAACTATTAAATTCAACAAGTATTCTAAGCAGTATCATAAATTCAATACAATTATTATACAATAGATATAAAGCAGAAATTTATCAAAATGAATGTTTAGTTTACAATACAAATGTACAATATAGTAAATTGAATAACACATTAACAAGAAATTGTCATCAGGATATTGGTAATAAAATCAAATCGATATTTGGTATCAAAACTAATTGTATGTCACGAATGAATGCTTCCAAAGTGAAAACTCAACAGAAAACAGGTGGATACATTACATTAAATTGGACATAGTAAATGTCTCACATTGAAAGTGTTGCTCATTTCTAGATGAACGAGAGTGTTTACTTCTGGACGACTATAGCAATAAATCAATCACGATTAGTGAAGACAGTGGATCGGACAATGATGAAGATGAACTTGTTAGAAAAAGCGATGACGAAGATTCTGGTGAAACGACAGATATTGATTTAATTGTACAAGAATATAAAGAAGGATTACAAGTAATTTGTTGCAAAAATTGTTTACTTTGTCGTAGAATATAGTTTTTTTAGGTGACAACTGTGGAAAATTTTAATAAAAAACGACTCTCAACAAGAATTACTTTTATCACTTCAATAACTTGCATATCGATAATAATTATATTGTCGATATTTTTATCTTTGTATATATTAAAATACATTCATATTATATGGCCGGCTGTTGTTGGTAAATTTACTAATAAATATGTAAAACATGTAAAAATTATGTCACTTTTTATAATTATTGCAGGTCTTGTGATACTTTTTATTATAATAATTTGTATGCCACAAAATTCTGAAGATAAAGAAAAAGTACAACTTTTACCACCATTGTTATACTCATCTTGTTTAATCTTATCAATTATTTTAAATATAGTACTGTTTTCAACAATAGTTAATTCAATTTGGCAGGGAATTATATTTTGGATTTCAGCAGGCATTAAACTATTTAACATAATAATGACTGAAACATGACTAATGGTATTTTTTTGCAGGTTTATTTTTGTTTTATAGATGTGATTGTTGTACCTGTGATGGATTATTTACAATATATAAAAATAATAAGCGTTTAAATTCTAGTGTTAATCCTGATATCATTTACGAGTACAAAGATGAGAATTGTGCAGATATAATTTATATAACTAGATGACAAAACGAGTACTTGGATGATGAAAATTTAATTTCAGAGTCCGAGGAAGATATATAAAGTAAATTATAATAATACTTTTCAAAATAAATAGAAAGTGATATTGAAATTTTTATCAAAATGAAGTATATATGTATATGTATATAATTAAGCCAAATTTATAATTACACGATCAAAAAGATTTTATATGATATGTATTTAAAAAAAATATTAATATATATTAAACATATTTAAATAACTATATATAAAAAGAAAATATATAATATATTAAGGTTTTTAATAATAATAAGAATTATGAAAATTTAAAGTTTATCTAATAATATATTTATTAGGCAAGATTATTTAAATAAAATTTATGGAAATTCATTTTGTATTTGATTTCGTAGTAAATACGAGTACAATAAATAAAGCAAAAATATTAGAAAAACATTTTTAATATTTTACTCGTTATATAGTTGCAATTAAAACAATAAAAATCCTAAGTACGTTAAAATAACATATAAATATGGCCTTCAATAAAATTAAATTACCTATCTATATCACAATATAATCACTTATAAAGTTAAATTGCACTGATCATAATTATAGTTTCAAAATCAAAATATTACCACATTGAAACTGGAGTCGCGTTACCACCAAATCTTTAACAGAAAAAAATAAAATTAGTACACATTTATTGTGAAAATTTTAAATCGCATCAATCACCTGAATAAATCCTTATGAATTGGCGGCACCGAATTCGATATTACAGACGATTTTGATATAGATCTTGGATAATGATGTTGTTTATCAATATCAGTCTCACGATACGAATACCTCCACGATTGGTCAAAATTGTGTTTTTCCGTTGTGCTTGAATCTTTTGACGTCGAGGCTTTTTCATCGCGCGTTTTTGATGACAACCTTCTAATTACCGAAATAATTAATTTCAAATATATGAAATTAAAAATATACCTTACCTTAATATTCGACTACCTAATCCTAAACTGGACGGTTCTTCTAGTTTACTATTACTAATTCGTTTCTTTTGAAATCGTCTACCACGACTATCTTCAATAATAATATGTCTGTCGTAGGGTGTATCGTAATCGACTTCGAGTATCGTTGAAAAACTATGCGGGAATATGATTTCAATTGTTGTTATCACAACACCAGCCAATAAACAAATGCTGCCTAAAAGAAATGCGGTAGAATTGTCCAAAAACGGTATTTTTTAGGTAAAACACACCTGCTAAAAGGACCAGCCAATAGCACCAGCCGAATCGAAAATGTAACGTACTTCCTTCTATGTGAATAACTAGAGGTGTTTCCGGTAGTAAACCAAAATAGCCGCAATCGGTTGCTAATAGCAGAAAACCGCACGTTGTCATCAGAAGGGCACCATATCGAGGCACCACAATCAGCATGAGATTCATTAAAATCCATACGAAGAACGAAGTCCTAAAAAATGACAATAAATTCCTAAGAAGAATAAACTTTCATGTTTTTATCAACCATAACATTATAATGGCAAAATATCCTGCTGCTCTATATTGACCGCCCCAGGCTAGTCCCTCTTGACCAACAGTAAAATATTCGGATACAGTTAAGATTGGATATGGAAGACCTCTTTCTAATGCTTCACGAAAACTACACCCCATTTGATATGTATCTAACCATAGAAATCGTTCATTAAAATCTATATCAGTCGTCCAACTGTTGTTAGAATTTGCTGAAAAAATAAATTACACATTGTTGAAGAAAAACACATTAAGGTCACAAACATATACATATTTACATATAAAATAAATTACTTTATTTGTACATACATACAATTTAAATAACTGTATTTAATATTATGGTAGAAAAATTGTGTTTTATAGAATTATTTTTACCTTGTAATGTTATATTTACATGTCTGAGTCCTACATAGACACCTACATCAGCTCTGATTTTCTCTTTTGAAAATGCTTTGTATGTGCTTACTATTGATGCATTCGCTACTTGCCATGTTGATCCAAATAATGAGACTGTAAACAAATAAAACACTCATAATAACAATCTCGTTGGAAAATAATCACGATTCTTTGCATAAAATAATTTCAACCTTCATTTTTATTATCAGAAAATGAATACGTACTCAAAATTGTAGCACCTACGAAGAGGCTTAAAGTGACTGCACAAAAAGTGGTGAATCTCTAAAAGAAAATTTTGATCTCATTAAAATGAATCAATTCAATCAATATTTGTGTGCTTACTTCTTTTCTAATCCCCGGAAAAATAATGAGAAATGCCACATAAAGTGTACTAAATATCGTTAAAAATGTAATAACTGTTACATCACCAGTTACGGCTGTTCGATTATTGAAACTGTAAAGTGTTGGGCCACCATCATCTCGGAATGCATCAAACCAACCCTTCATGGCCAATCAACCCTACAAAATAAAAGAAAACGACACATAAGTAGTAATTAAATTCAATTGAAGCGCATCATAACTATTAAGTTTCATTCAATAAATACTTATTATTGACATAAATTAGCATTTTTATATAGGTAGGTATGCATAAATCCTTGACAATATCTAATTATATAAGGTCGTCATATAGAATTTCTTCTTAATATATAATTAAAGATTTCAGTATGCCTAATAAGTCATAAATTACCGCAATATAATTAGCATAAATAAAGATTTTTGTTTATTTATCGTATAATATAGAAACTTTTTATTTATAAATACATATTTATTGTTTAAGAAACCTTGACAATGACTTCCTCTTAGTCTACTTATACACAATAAATCCTATAGAACTGTAATAAAATAGAAATGGGCGTGACATTTTGTGGATTTTTAATATTTATATGTACTTATATACATATGTATATGTATTATGCAGTACCTACTCAAATATAACACATTAAAGTTTAATTTTACTTCCTGTATGTGTGTCTAAGAATAAAAACTTTGTTAATTTGCTTGGGGGCATAACGCTTTCATTACGAAATTACATTTGAATTGATAACATTTGAAATATTTAAATGGTAAATAACTGAATATCGTCGATTGTTTTCTTGAAAAATATTTTTTTCTTACATCATCAACCACAATCAAATATCAAACGTTAAATTTAATTCAATTATATTATTTACATTTACAATAATAATTCTCTCGTATATATATTTGTAATACAAAAAAAGATCATGATGACAAAACAAAATAAACAATTTATATTAATAAATAATAATTTTATTAATATATATCTACGTATAAAAAGTATTATGAAATTTCAATATATGATAAATTGTTTCATTATAAAATATTAGTTACAAATTAAAGCTGTATATTTTGATTGGTGGTCTCTATATTTTACATTATTACAGTACATAGAATATTTAAATTCAATACTTATGATCTAGAATATATTGAATAAGTGATACGAAAACCAGAAATTCTTGATAATTACGTTCCGGTACGTTAATTGTTATTACAACACCATGAAGTTTAACTAAAATTAAATGACTTTCTTATTTAAATTGGGAAATATGAATATAATTAAAATGCATATATTAGAAATACTGGCTAAGGTGTTTATTGTTCAATTTTACAATAATTGGACACGATTTTTTTGCAAAAAACCTATTTTGTCGTTAATTAAATGTGAATAATTTAACAGAAACGTTTAATTTGTGCAATAAGTACCATATTAATTAAACAATGGCAATTTTTTGTTTGACCAACTTTAAGAAACAAATTCTACTAAGTTTGTCTCAATTTCAACTTTGATATCAAATATCAAGTATCCAATAATGTAGCGGATGCGATTATTGATGCATGTCCATTTAAATGCACTTGTGCAAGTGAATGTAGTTCGAAACTACAATAATAAATATAAATTTATATGAGTAAAATCATTATGAATAAGTTTGCGTAGCCGAGTAATAAATTTGTTATTTTCTTTTGTAGAGTTACCACATTATAATAAATTACAATATAAATAATATAGCCTTCTCTAAATCGTATATTTCATCAATTGTATTATAAAATCAAATAATATATTTTCAATGGAATTAGATTTGAAGGTAAGATATATCGATTTTTATTTTCATTATAATAATGCCTGTGAAATATAACTATTACATTCTATTTGACTGTTTTGCATATCAGAATGCAGTCAAATTTAAAAATAAAAACTATAAATTCATTTCATAAAGGTTCAAAACAAAAGAGAATAAAAGTCAATACAATAAATTTGAAAACATTATTGTTATTAAGTGAAAGTATATCATTTTTACGGTAATGTTCACTTTGCATTATAAAATATGAATATCTTTTCTGTAAAAACATAAAATCCGTTAAAAGCAACAGTCTTTTATCATTAAATATATGTAAATAATAATTTTTATTTGAAAATGTTACTTTGTGCAAATATTGCATCGAATTCTTGTTCATTCTGTGGAACAACACTTGAAATATTACATAATTACATATACAAATATAACTTGGTTGAAATGTTTGCAATAAGATGAATATTCTTCAAGATAAATAAATAAGGATAATAATGATGAAAAACTGAATTTGAGGAATTATTTATATAAATAAATTGATTTAAGCTTGTATAAGCATTATTTTAGCGGAATATTTACCAAATTATATAAATTTGCACAATTATTATGCGAATTGCAATCATAAACCAACAAAATATACATTTGAAAGCGAAAATATAGATATGAAATAGAGCATTACGATTAAATATATTACATGAACTGAATGCAATTTCGTCCCTCCACATTCATCATTCGAATATTATTTATTCAGTTAAAGGAAAAATGCATTATTATAAAAATTGCATATTGCAGTAAGCAAAATATATGTCAAGTACTTTTTTCTCTAATTAGGTACATTAATATTTAATAAAATATACTATAATTTAATTAGACACATAAAGAATTACTTTTCAAAAAAGACTTTTCTATAATAAATAAATATTATATATGCATATTATGTGTTTAATTAAATTTGACAAAAATGTAATTAAAATTTAATAAATAAATTATAAAATTGTGCATGGATTGACGATCGTCATTGCCTTGAATATCATTATTCTGAACAATTTGTTAAAATTCATACAAGTAATTAGTATAAGGAGAAGTGTTTTTAGGAAAAAATAGTTTACATCAAATTTTTTAACAATGACTAAATTATTCCTACGTAAATCCGTATGTATATTGTTAAAAATGTATACTTAAATTCAAGGATAATAATTGTAAATATAATATGTAATTCTCACGTGTTTAGATGTGAAAAAAATAGTTTATATAAATATGTAATTATATTTTACAGTGTTTATTATCATGTTTTGGATGTTTTTTTTGCAGCAAAAAAGTTTCTTCAACTTTAATAACTTGAAGGCAATCAATCTATTAAAAATAAGTAAAACATCTCTTGAATGTATAAAATTAAGTTTAATAAATATTATAAAAGTTAATTGTATGTGTGAATGTAGGTTTGTTTATAAATAAAACTAAAACAGGAACAGGATGTCGCAAAAATGAATGGCTAATAGTCCTGTGTGGGCCGTATAAGATGTGAAATTTTAAATAAAGTAACTAATTTGCGTGAATTATGAATAGATTGAATAGATAATTTCTAAATTTGGTGTCAAATTATCACAATTTCCTGTTTTAAATGAAAGTTAGATAAGAAACAATGGAAGGAAGCCGAATTTAAAGAATTTAAACAATTTAAAGTAAATATTCATAAAAATGCGAACCTATTAATATAAAATAAATCCAATGGCACTAAAATAGGATACAACACAAAATTAAACCATCCCTTTTGACGATTAAGGGCTAAACACCGAAGCACAATACTTTTTTTCAAAAAATCTTACAATCCCATAACTTGACAAACAAATTGTACTTCCATAAAATGTATATAGTATAAACGCAAACATAAAACGAAATACTGAATGATTAAGAATTGAGAGAAGTGGTTAGTGTTGTTGGAGCCGGCCCTGAGATTCTGTTGGCAGGAAGGAAGGTGCCGAGAAGGGAGAAGCTCACGGCAAGGTTGTTCTCTGCTACTTTCTGGGATGACCTTGTATACCATGGCTATATCGAAGCGGAATCTTGCTCCTGCTGTTCGAAGAATTCTGTACCAATTCCCTATAAATAAATTGACGACAGACGGAGGAGATGTTGATTGCATTTTGCGATTTCAATGCTAAATCTAAGTGGTTTTTTACGTTTATGGAGGTCAATTTAATTAACAATCCATCAATTGCTCACATCCGCGTATTTATCCATTGGCCAAAAAGCGAATTGATGTTCGATATTCCAAAAATTCGATACATTTTTAAATGAATGAGAAAATTGAATTTAATCAACTATGCATGATTGGAATTTTTGAATTTATTAAGTTTGTCGAGCTTGACAGAATCGTAGTTTTCTACAAAAATTCATGTTGAGTAACAATATTTCACAACCTGATACAATTCTCAGAGCTTAAGAATGTAAGTTACAACAAAAATACATTTTCCCCAACAAAATGAAAGTGTCTATTATTCCGGTTTAATTATTTCTATATAGCTATGCATCTTCTAAGTACATGTATGAATAATTCACAATGTAGGTTGTAACATTTTCATTATTTCTATTATTGTATTAAAAACTTTGAATTTCCTATTCATTCCATTTTATAATATATAGAATGGATAATACGAAAATTAAATAAAGATATAGGTATAAGCAATTTGTTAAATTGCTTAACTTAATTTTATTGTTTTCGTATTTTATATAATATATATAGATACTTTCAATTCAAAATACTTTGACCTCGGTATTAAATGTTATTCGATGAATTGTTATATCTACTACAGTTTTATTATTATAAACAAATCATTGACTTCACGATCTTAATAAAATATTTTATATTTCATTGCATGTCAGAGCCACGTCGCAATAAAAAATGCATTTTCATATTGTACATTTTTATGATGGATCAACAAACAAATGATTAACTAATCAACTTTAATGTTAATGTTGCGAAAACAGATTTATATCAGTTTTTGCAAGTCGTGATCTTTTTCACCTTTTTGTTATACGATTGAAAAAGGACTTCCAAAACAATTTTTTCGTAATTAAGTTTAAATAACATGAAACGATCTATTTACAACGATTATTTTTTTTTACAATAATAATACATATTTATGAAATCTTTTGAATTCAATTTCAAGGCAACCAAATATTATTTATATCTTAAATAGCAAGTTTGTTAAATATTTCTTCATCCAATAAATCTATATTTGATTAAACCTTGTTACATTGACAAAATTATAAAATAATGTACACTGGAATACTTTTTGTTCATTATGGAATCTTTTAGAGGGCACAATCTCATAATATTTCACAATTCTAATGAAAAAAAGAACATTTAACACACATTCGTCCTATTTATTTTTCTAAAGCAATTGTATATATTAAATTGTACCTACTTATTATTATTGTGTACACTAAATTCTCAGACTTATATAGGTATAGGTATTTATATAATAAGGTAAATTAAATGCATATATAAATATACAAAGTTGTTTTTGTTTACATGGCCAAAAAATGATTTCGTAAACATTTATTTTAAAACAACAATAATTACTTTATATTCCATACAATTAAAAGCCAATTAACCAAAAAGCGTAATAAAAATTTATTCACACCTATATCTCATATATTCTGTGTGAACATTATTATTAATATAATAAGTTGCATAAAATATAAACAGTTGATAATATTATAAATAATAATAAAAGATTTGCATAATTTTGACTAAAACAATAACAATGCCAATGTGACGAGTGCTATTATTAATAATAACAAAAAATATTCGTGAGACAATAAAGACATTGAACTAAATGTTCCCAAATGCAGGCACACATATTTTAGTAACCATAAAGTGCATATTTTTAGTATTTCAATTACGTATACAATAAACGTGTGAATTTGATAGTTGATTTTATTAATAGGATTCAATTTAAAAATTTTATATTTATGGTAATGTGCATTTAAAATGGAATATTACTTCATGCTACAAATACATATTTATACAATATACATTGAACAAAAAAATTCAACACGTGCTAGTAATAATTATGTGCTAATTAATTATAGGACTTTAATAATTACTTTTGTATACATTCAATCTGTTTGACTAGAAATTAAAGAGATTTCGACATACCTTGAAGAAAAGCGTCTATATGTATAGATTTGTTCACTAAAAAACAACGTTTTATCATATTTTATGTATACTTGCAAAAATATTCATTCATTCCTCTATAATTTAAGCATTTCGACTTTTCAACTGTTCTATTCCAATTTGTTTTATTTAGAAACAAAACCTGTATAATAATCTTATAATTAACATATGCGGGTGTATCTATAATTAATTATATATGCCTATTATTGCATAACAAAAAAACCTTTTCGCCACAAAATAACAAATTAATAAACAATTTTATGTTACGATATAACAAAATATGAACTTTTCTTCTTGTTAAAAACACCAAAAATAAAACGGTCAGCTTTTACTGAAATTATACTGATGTAAATTTTTTAATTTATCAAGATTTTGCTAACGTTCTACATGTTTAACTAAAAAATTTACAGTTTGAAATGATTGTGAATAACATAATTAAAAACAAGTGTGACGGCTTTATGATTAGATAGTTTATGCGAGATTTTATTATAGCTAAAAAATGCGTAACTAACTGTTATTCAAAAGTAAGTATTAGATATATATTAGGTATAAATAAATGTACTTACTTCGAGCATGGAAATAGATTAATTTTTCGTCACTGTGAACATTTTTTCCCAATAACTGTGTAGAACTTCCTTTAATAACACAGACGTAACTTTCTTATGGATCGCAAATATTTACATGCTGACTTTCTTCTTTGTATATATAAGAATGTCCCACTTTAAGAAGAATTCACTATACAATATTACCAGATTTTGTAATTATTATTTTCTGATTATATGAATTTATTGGTGGTATATACGCATATAGATACATGTAATAATAAAATGTGTTAAAACTGAAATACAGCACACAATAGTTATTTACAGTCGAGTTTGGAAAGTGAATTTTTGCAGTCGACAACCGAGTTTGCACACGAATCGTAGATGAGTGTGCATTCGGTTGGAGACTGCAATACACTTTCCAAACGAGACTAGTATTGAACTTTTTGGCCGAATATTACATTAATTAATAATATTAAATGTAGATAATGCATACCATTACATTGCCA